>CATKHJ010185186.1:0-10556 GCA_949750685.1 Vernicia montana
TCGTTTGAAAAATTTTTAAACGAGTCTGATATTTTAAATATTAAATTCAAACTCCTTCTAACTTCTAAATATTAATAGGCTCACAATTAATATTAATTGTAAATTATAAATATTAATACAAAAGGATGTGAATAAATTATATTTTTAGCATTTCTTCTCTCTTATAGTTTTCAAAAACAAATTATATGTTTGTGGTGCATACGTGTGCTGTTCCCATTGATAATAAAAATTCATGAATCCATCATGCGAACTTAATTATAATCAAAATTTTGAATATAATTTCATTATTGTCAAATTAAATCTTATTAATATAAATTATCATTCATGAGAAGTTAAATAGAATAAATAGTATTTTGAACTATACATACAATATAAGATAATTTTATTTTTATAACTCTCATAAATCAGAGAAAATTCTTATCATATTTGTAAATGAAGAATTCCAACATAAGATTCTTTAATCTTTACTTTTCAAACCCTTAAAAAAAAGATAGCCAATAAAATTAAATTAAGTTAAGTCTTATTGGCTACCTCTAAAAATTTAGTTAATAGAGTTAAACTAAAACAAAAATTTAAACTAATTAAATTTTAGGAAAAAATATAAAAAAGTGTTATGTGATTTGGGTATTTTATTGTTAGGAGGTCTGTGAATTTTTTTTTTTTTTTTAACAAAATGAGTTATGTAGTATCCTTTGTTAGTTTAAGATGAACAAAAAAGTTAGTCTCATTAAATGAGTATTGATATAGCGCTGATCTGGCGGGCTCATAATATTATAATATTTATATTTTTATGGGCTCACTATACTTAAAATTAAAAAAATAAATTAATATTTATATATAATATTATAAAAATTTAAAACAAGGAAAAAATTTTAAAAAATTGTTTTTTATGTGTAGTGGGCCCACAAAAATATAAATATAAATATTATATTTTTAATTTTTTAATATTATATTATAAATATTAATATTCTTTTTTTTTCTTAATTTGTTTAAATTTTTTAAGTGTAGTGGAACCAATAAAAATAAAATTAAAAATATTACAAATATTAATATTCTTTTTTTTTTAATTTTTCTTATTTTTTTAAATTTTAAATTGAACCCCACAAAAATGTAAATATTAATATTATAATATTGTGAGCCCATCACGTCGGTGCCACATCAATACTCATTTAACGTTGTTAACTTTTTCTCCCTCATAAGATAATGAGAATATCACATGATCCAATTTATTAAAAAAAAAAATTTACAAACCCCGAATAATAAAATGCTTAAACCACATTATATTTTTTTATATTTTTTCCTAAATTTTAATACTCTTAGAATAATATGGAAATCAAAATACAAACTGCTAGAAAATTGAATATAATCGAATTGGTATATTGTTAATATAATTTATAATTATAAGTTATGACCAACATAATTAAACATATATTTTGGATTGGTTATTTAGTTATTAAAAATATAATTATATAAAAATATTAAGAATATTCATGGAATGGTGGGGGCCCACGTGGGTTAAAAACAGTATTGGAATTGTCTCAAGAAATGCATGCTAATTGCAAAGTAATCAGAGAGATAAAGTGAAATATATAATAAAGTTAGAATATTTTTATTTGAAGTATGAAAATTTAATTTAATTTTATATATTTTTTATAAGTATGAAAAGGTGAAGACCGTGCGATGCCTTTGCAGCGGTTGCGTGTGAAAAGCAGAAAATTGGTTGAGAAGCATATAATAAAGAGAGAAAGATTACTCTGTTTTTTTTTTTTTTTTTTTTTTTTTTTTTTAACTTCTTCTAATTCTCACTCTTCGTCTAAGCGTCTAATATCCACTCTCCCTTTCACTCCAAAGTCCCAACATTGAAAATAAATATTAAAAATAAGTTAACTAAAAATAAATTATACTTTGGCAAAAAACTAAAAAAAAAAAAAACTAAAAATAAATTATAATATACTATATAAAACTTATTACACCTATATATTTGAATTGCTCTTTTCTTTTTTTCTCACAACGCTTTATAAGATTTCAGTATTAGTGAATTAAAAATTTATTGATATGTACATTTAAGTTTGGTAATAAAAATTAATACTAATTATACATATATCAAAAATCACTTCCAATAAATAATTGAAAAAAAAACTCTTTGATTAGTTTGTAAAAGGTTGAAAATTAAATTTTTTTTATTGGATCAATAATTTAATAGTCCACATTCTATTTTAATAATATTTTTTCTTTAAAAATTTTTTGATATAAAAATTACATAATATTAAAGAGGACTATCCATTGTTCATGTCATGAAATTTTTTATATTTCAATTATGCTTAAACTCGTTAAAATAAAAAAAAAAAAAATTAAAGAGTTGAATAATGATATATTAATTAAAAATGGAGTTTAATAATTATGAGAGAGAGAGAGAGAGTTGCGCTAACGCGTCTTGAGGTAGCGTAAGATAAAGTTTTATATTTTGTTTATTTTTATCTATAATTTTTTTTTTTTTTGGCATGATTCAATCTAACAAATGAATTGAAAAATAATAAATAAAATAAAATGAATTAAGTGAGATAAAAAGGGTAGTCAATCTATATACTTTAGTCTTATAGAGAGAGATAGTGATATAAAAAGTGAATATCCTCTCTTTTCTCATTCATCTTCCCTTTTCTCTCTCTCTCTCTCTCTCTCTTCCCCCACTATCTCCTTATGTATAGAGAAAATAATTAAATTATTATCATCATTTTAATAATATTATTAATATGAAAAATTATAACCTACAACAATAATATATATTTATTTCATATACTAAAACAATAAGTGATAAGATATTTTAGTCAATATTATTTTTTTATTTATTTTTTATCTGTTTAAAAAACACAAATATTTTTTTTCTCCATACTTTATATATTTTTATCTCATTTAATTAATATATATATATATATATATAGTGCAGGTAAGACTTAATTTTATTAATAAAATATAATAATAAAAAAAAATATATATATATACATTAAAACTTGTTCTGCCCACACATATTTTTCCAGAATTTCTTGCAACTGATATAATAGTACTCTCCCTCTCCCCAACTTCCTATTCTCCATAAATTCTCTCTCTCTCTCTCTTACACACATAACCATATAAAATAAAACAAAAAATTTCCCATTTTTCATGTTTCTTCTAACTAATAATTTACTTGGCTCTAAGTGCTACTAAAATTATAATTTTTTAGTAAATTTTTTAAATTATAAAATAAATATTCAATTACTAATTATTATAACTTAAAAATAATTATGACCTTATATTTATTATTAGAATTTGAAAATTTAATTTTTTAATAAATATTTAATTATCAAACTACTAATTTAACCTCAAGTCAATTGATGGTTGTAATATGTTTATTTCAATTTTCAGATTTGTTTGATATTAAATTTTTACATGTAATTTTTATTAGCATAAAATGATATTATGAGTTAATTTTCACATATTATATTATATTAATTTTTCTTATACGATAAAAGGTAAATTATAATTTTTTCAAATCAACACACACACACACACACACACACACACACACACATATATATATATATATATATTTTAAGTAGGCACATAAAAATATTTTGAAAAAGAAATGGATAATAATAATAATAATACTTTTATTGGTCTATTTTAATTTAATTTTAATTTTTTACCAAATTTTCATTTATGAGAATAATAGTGTGTATTGGGATATTTTTGGGTTTTACTGAATGAGATAGAAGTAGGAGGAGGAGGAGGAGGAGGAGGAAGAAGAGGAAGTTGCTAGAGAGGAAAGAAAAAGAAAAGAAAGAAATAAACAGAGGAGAGAGAGAGAGAGAAATGGGATGGCTATTTGTGAAGCAGAGGATCTGATCTTTCCTTTTCGCGTTGAATTCTTCTCTTTACCTTTATTTGTGTGTGAAACACACAAATATACAAACATTTACACACTTATAGCACATAACACAAACACCTTGTGATTGAGAGAGAGAGAGAGAGAGAGTAGAAGATTGGATGGATAGATCCCATATGAGCAGAACAAGAAAAAGAAGAACGAGAAGAAGAAGAACAAAGGAAAGCTAAGATTAAGATTGATAATAATAATAATAATATTTTATTTCTTTCTTTTTCTTGACTCATTTTATTTTATTTTCTTGAAAAAAAGAGAGGAAAAAAAGAAGAAGAAGAAGAAGCTTTCTTTGGTGATATTGGTGATTTGGATTTTCTTGATACAACCCAAAAGAACCATTTCATTTTCAATTCTTGATTAGAACCAGACGGGGCCGGCGTTCTTGGATTTCATTCTTGAATTTTCGGGTTTGTTTTGATTGAGAAATGAGAGCTGGGCTCAGTACGATTCAGCAAACGCTCACCCCTGAGGCGGCGAGTGTTTTAAACCACTCAATAGCTGAAGCTAGCCGCCGTAATCATGGTCAGACTACGCCTCTTCATGTTGCGGCTACCCTTTTAGCCTCGCCTTCTGGGTTTCTCCGGCAAGCTTGTATCAAATCTCATCCAAATTCCTCTCACCCTCTCCAGTGTAGAGCTTTGGAACTCTGTTTTAGCGTTGCTTTAGAGCGGCTACCCACTGCACAAAACCTTAGCCCAGGTCATGACCCACCAATATCCAATGCTTTAATGGCGGCACTCAAGCGTGCTCAGGCTCACCAGCGACGTGGCTGCCCTGAACAGCAACAACAGCCTCTATTAGCGGTGAAAGTTGAGCTTGAACAGCTAATTATATCAATTTTAGATGATCCAAGTGTGAGTAGAGTTATGAGAGAAGCTAGTTTTTCAAGTCCAGCTGTTAAGGCCACAATTGAGCAGTCTCTAAACTCTTCGACGAGTTCCGCCGCTGCGGCTGCCGCCTCTAATCCGAGTTCATTTGGATTTGGGTTTCGCACACCTGGGGCAGTGCCAGTTCCTTCACCAACCGCGAATCGGAATTTATACGTTAATCCAAGATTGCAACAAGGCAGTATAGCTCAATCTGGGCAACAGAGGAATGAGGAAATTAAGCGAGTTGTTGATATTTTCTTGAAGAATAAGAAGAGAAATCCTGTTTTGGTCGGAGAATCGGAGCCGGAGATGGTTGTGAAAGAGCTCTTGAAGAGAATAGAGAATAAAGAAATAGGAGATGGGTTGTTAAAGAATGTGCAGGTGATTCATTTGGAAAAGGATTTTCTTGATAAAGCGCAATTACCTGTTAAGATTATAGAATTAGGGGGTTTGATCGAGACACGAATGGGGAATTTGGATTGTGGAGGAGTAATTCTTGATTTGGGTGATTTGAAATGGTTGGTTGAGCAGCCGGTGAGCTTTCCAAGTGCTGGTGGAGTCCAGCAGCAACAGCAAATTGTGTCTGAGGCTGGGCGGGCGGCGGTGGCCGAGATGGGAAAACTATTGGCAAGATTTGGAGATAAGAGTGTTAGTGGTGGAAGGGTTTGGCTGATTGGAACTGCTACTTGTGAGACATATTTGAGGTGCCAAGTCTATCATCCTTCTATGGAGAATGATTGGGATCTACAGGCAGTGCCAATCGCTCCTAGAGCTCCTCTTCCCGGAACATTTCCTAGGTGTGTATGTATTGTTGTTTTACCTTTGATGCTCTAATTTCATTGCTATGAGCTTAATTTTTGCTGTAGCCAGGGGATTTAGTAAAAAGATTTTGGGGATGTTCTTGTTTCTTTGATGAATGATGATGGTATCAAGAATTACTGTTTATTTAGATTCCATCATATCTGCACTTTCAGAAAATATTCTAAAGGATTAGAGTTTGCATCAGATCAGATACTTGCTTAATTTGGGGGGGCTTTAATTGAATTTTGATACCTGAACTGCACCTTGTATTAACTTATAGAATCTTATTTTGTTGATTTTTATAGCATTTGACATTAGTTAAAAATAAAGTTCTCATTTCAAATCCACAGTTCTCTTGAGTAGAATGATATCTTACTTTCTTGCTTTTCTTTGGTTCTTCCTTTTTGTGAGACAAATTGTGATTAAGCTGTTTCTACTCTAGGAATTCAAGGTCTTTTTTTTTTTTTTTTTTTTTTTTTTTTTTGTGATTTGGTATAATTGACTCAGATTTCATATTTGTTATGTTTAGGCTTGCAACCAATGGTATTCTTAGCAACTCAGTTGAGTCTTTATTGCCTTTGAAGGGCTTTCGAACTGTTACGCCTGTTCCACCAAGGCGTCTTGCTGAGAACTTGGATCCTGCTCGAAGAATGAGTTGTTGCCCACAATGTATGCAGAATTGTGAGCAAGAGATAGCAAAAGCTATACCAAAAGAATCTGAGAAATCTTCTTCAGAATTTAAATCAGAAGCAACTCAGCCACTACTGCCACAGTGGTTGAAAAATGCGAAGTCTCAAGAGAGTGATGCTAAAACAGTAGATCAGACAGTGGTAAGTTCAATTATTGACCTTATTAATGTTCTTTTGCCCTTTCAAGTGGCAAATATTGATTAATTCTTGTTATTGTGTATTGTATGCAGACTAAGGATCAGGAATTAATGTTTAAGCAGAAGAGTCTAGAGTTGCAGAAGAAATGGCATGATACATGCTTGCGTCTTCATCCGGGTTATCATCCACCCAATATCAGCTCCGAGAGAATTACACAACCGGCTCTCTCTATGACGAGCTTGTACAATCAGAACTTGCTTCCACGCCAACCTTTCCAGCCCAAGTTAGGCTTGAATAGAAACCTTGTTGGAACTCCGCAACTGAACACGAATCTGTTGTCCAGCCAATCACCTGGTCGGGGAAAAACTCCACCTGGAAGCCCTGTGAGGACTGATCTGGTTCTTGGTCATCCAAAAAGCAATGAAAACACTCCAGAGAAAGGTCATGAAGAACACACTAAAGACCTTTTGGGTTGTGTTGCTTCTGAGCCACAGATCAAGTTGCATGAATTCAACGCCAACAAGCTTCTAAGCGCATTAGATGCTGACTCATTCAAGAGGCTTCTCAAGGGTCTTATTGAAAAGGTATGGTGGCAACGAGAAGCAGCATCTGCAGTGGCTACAACCGTGACACAATGCAAATTGGGCAATGGTAAACGGCGGGGCAGTGGATCAAAGGGTGACATTTGGCTATTATTTACAGGTCCTGACAGGGTAGGGAAGAAGAAGATGGCATCAGCACTAGCAGAGCTGGCATGTGGGACCAATCCAATAATGGTATCTCTTGGTTCACGGCGTGATGATGGGGAATCCAATGTGAATTTCCGAGGTAAAACTGCACTTGATCGAATAGGAGAGGCAGTTAGGAGGAACCCATTTTCAGTAATCATGCTAGAGGACATTGATGAAGCAGATATGCTTGTTCGAGGGAGCATAAAGCGGGCCATGGAAAGAGGTCGACTTTCAGATTCCCATGGCCGTGAAATCAGTCTTGGGAATGTTATTTTCATTCTCACTGCAAATGGGTTACCAGAAAATTTGAAATTCCCATCAAAAGGTGTTTCACTCGACCAAAAGAAGCTGGTCAGTTTGGTAAGTGGAGGATGGCAATTAAGACTATCCCTCTGCAAGAAAACAGCAAAGCGCCGAGCCAGTTGGCTGCTTGATGAAGAGAGATCAGCAAAGCCTAGGAAAGACTCGGGATCAGCACTATCATTTGACCTGAATGAAACTGCTGATGCAGAGGAGGATAAAGCCGATGGCTCTCGCAATTCAAGTGATCTTACAATTGATCATGAAGATGAACATGTCCTCAATAACAGGCTACTAACAGCTATAACTTCATCATTGTCTCAAGAGCTGCTTAATTCTGTAGATGATGAGATAGTTTTCAAACCATTAGACTTCAGCCTTATTCGATGCGAGGTTTCGAATTCTGTAACGAAGAAGTTCTCCAGCATCTTCAGTGATGGGATCCCATTTGAAATCCAAGAAGAGGCACTTGAAAAAATTGCTGGTGGATTATGGTTATGCAGAGCAGGTATAGAAGAATGGATTGAGGAAGTATTGGTTCCAAGCTTGCGCCAGCTCAAACTACAGTTACCAACATCAACGGATGAATCTATGGTTATTCGGCTTGAACCCGACAGTGACTCTGGTAACCGGAGCCACGGAGATTGGCTGCCAAGTAGTATCAAAGTGGTGGTTGATAGGTTATGAGGGTGGGTATTAGGCAGGAACTCATTTCTGTTGGATAGAGATGTAAATATAGTTCAACTGTTTTTGGCGGGGAGGTGAAAACGGTTGACAGGGGTAAAACAGGAAAAAGGTAGAAAAAGAAAAATATATATAAAAAAAAACAGTTATTAGAAGGAAAAAAAAAAAAAAAAAAAGGGAGACGTTGATAGATTAACGGAACCATTAGCCGGCAAAGTCTCACCTTTCTTTTTTTTTATTATTATTTTATTTCTTTATAATTATATATGTCCTTTTTTATTATAAAATTTTATATAGTATTTTTACCATAGGTAATTTTTTTTATTTACATGGAGGACCATTATTAATTAATTAAATTAAAGTGAGGCATTCCTCTTGTTCCAGTAAATGATGGGGTTATTTTTCTTTTAGTTTAATTTTAAAAATTGTTTGAGAAGAGATTTGGCTAATGATATTGAATTTCTTTTAGTTGAAGAAAATTCTTTAGTTGTGTTAATTACTATTTATGGCCGATTTTTATATTTTTAAGCATTAGTGAACTTAAATTTATTATCAGGTCGGATATGTAAATTACAAATTAGATATTAATATTTTGATTAAAAATACTTTTGTATTATACTTTAAGTATTAAAGTATTATATGACTAAATCTTTTTGATTTTATTCAAAAAATTTATTGTTTGAATTATCGTTTATCTTCTTTCAATCGGCAGTGATTATTTTTTATTTTATTTATTTTTAATAAGAGATATTTGTGAATGTCTTTCTAAATATGAATTTAATTTAATTTTTTATTTATTTTATAGATTTTATTATTATTTTATGAGATTTAATAAGTTTTTTACTTTATCTTTTTTATGAGAATTTGTTTATCTTATTTTGCGGAAGTTTGTTTATCTTTCATTATGAAAGTTAGGAGAAATTTGAATTTGATATTTAAAAAATCAGACTCATTTAAAGATTCGTTAAACGATAATAAAATTGGTTTGTGGCTCAGTATAACCACTAAGTGAAATGTGTTTTTTGCTGTTGTGTCAAACTCAGCCAATGTGTTGTATATAATTATTTCGTCAATACGATCAATGAAATTCAGAGAAAAATTTCTTTTTTTTTTTTTTCTTCAAAGAAAAGCTCAATTTTATAATAAAATATATATATATATATATATATATATATATATATATATATATATATATTGTAGTTAAGTTTACTTTCGAGTTGTAGTATTAATAAGGATTTCTTTTATTTGAAAAAATATATATTATAGGGACTAGGGAGATAGATGCAAATTTCTTTTTGAAAGATTAAAGTAATTATTACTATTACTATTATTAATTAGAAAGTGGGACCAAAAGTGTGACGTGGCAAAAAATTGAGATATATTTTGGCTTCGTGTGTGGCAATGGACAGTTTCGTAAAATGCGTGCAACGTGGTGGTGTTGTGATTTTGATTAACAAGGGTTAAGATTTTGACACGAGTAAACTTGTTGTAGCTTTCAATAATAATTATTAAAAAAAATAAAACTTATTAGATTCTTGGAATTTGGCCACGATAATAATAATAATACTATTAAAAAATATTTATAGCCTCCAAAAGAATTTAAGAAAGTAAGAAAATGGACTCAGATTCTTGGAATTTTTGTAAAAAACAATCGGTCCAAAATTGAACATTTTGGAAGGTCATGTTGCCATCAAGATGTGGATGCTACTTTAGTAGGTTTTATCTTCTTCTTTCTTAAATCTGATTGGAAATGTTTTATTTAGATATATATGACCCTAAACCTCAATATTTATTTCAGTTATATTTATTATTTCTTATATTTTCTCTCTTTACATTTTTATTTTATTTTATAACATAATTGATATTTTAACAAAACAATTTAATATGCACACTGAAGCATAATCTTACGATAAATATATATTTTTCTGGATAATAGATCTATTATTGATTTTCTCCTCTCTAATGCTCAAAAAACAATAATAATTTAATATCAAAGATTAACGTGTTTATTATTATTAATTTTTATTAAGAAATATATATATAATTTTTATTTGAGCAAAATTTAATAAAATAATTATTTATTGAGACATAAAATTTTATTTTTACTTATAGTCCATTCAAAAAGAAAAGAAGAAGAAAAAAAATGAGAATTTCAACTTTCAAGGGTTGACTAAATATAAAATAACAATACTCTTAAGATTATTTTTATTTTATTAATCAGAAATTGATTTTTAAAATTAGAATGTGTGATTGATTAATTTTTTTTGTTAAATATATAGATATGTAATTAGGCTTTGCTTTAATAAGAATACATGTAATATCTTTGGGTAACATTCCTCCCCTCTTTTTTCTTATTTTGGAATCTATCAATTAGAAAAGAGATATTTTCATTATTTTTATTCCAACGTGAATGATTTATTTTTTT
>CATKHJ010185292.1:0-14334 GCA_949750685.1 Vernicia montana
AAAATATTTTATAATTTATTTATAAATTGTTAGAATTATTTATTTCTCAAAATAAGTAATAATATTATTAAATTCTCAAGAACTGAACCAAAATTTGAGTTTAAACAGGTAAAATAACTTTAAGAAAATAGAGTTATCAAACACCAAAGACCTTCTGGATTACTTTAGGAGATAAAGTTGCTAGAATAGAAGTGGGAACGAATTACCATGGATTTCGTGGTAGGATTGCCGAGAACGATGAAAGGATATGACTCTATCTGGGTCATAGTAGATCGATTGACGAAATCGGGACATTTCATTGAAGTAAAGACCACATATACGGCAACAGATTATGCTGGTATATATATTGATGAAATTGTGAGATTTCATGGAGTTCCGCTTTCGATTATTTCGGATCGAGGTACACAATTTACTTCGAGGTTTTGGCAGAAGTTGCAAGAATCACTGGGAACGCAACTTGACTTTAGTACTGCTTTTCATCCTCAAACTGATGGACAGTCTGAAAGAACAATTCAGACGTTAGAGGATATGTTTCGTATGTGTGTTATGGATTTCGGAGGTAGTTGGGATAGGCATTTGCTGCTTGTTGAATGCACATACAATAATAGTTATCATTCCTCTATGGGAATGGCACCTTACGAAGCATTGTATGGTCGGAAATGTCGATCTCTGATTTGTTGGACGGAAGTCGGCGATAAATATCTCGAAACACCAGATATGGTACAGGAAGCTACTGACAAAGTGAAGGTTATACAGGAGAGGCTAAAGACTGCTTTTAGTCATCATAAGAGTTATGCTGATCCGAAAAGGAAAGATGTTCATTTCACTGTAGGGGACCATGTGTTCTTGAAAGTTTCACCAATGAAGGGAGTGATGAGGTTCGGCAAGAAAGGAAAATTATCTCCTCATTTCATTGGACCTTTTGAGATTCTTAGTAGAGTCGGTGAAGTTTCATACAGACTTGCACTGCCTCCTACGATAGAACATGTTCATCCAGTTTTTCATGTATCAATGCTGAGAAAGTACGTGTCTGATCCTTCGTACGTATTGCAACCACAACTTATTAAAGTTGATGGAAATCTTTCTTACGAAGAAGTTCCGATTGCTATCTTGGATCGTCAAGTGAAGAAGCTGCGAAACAAGGAAATATCTACGGTGAAAGTGCAATGGCGAAATCATAATGTCGAGGAATGCACGTGGTAAAGCGAAAGTGATATGCTTCAGAAATATCCGTATTTATTTTAATCATCATAGTAAGTTTATTAAAATTCGGGGACGAATTTTTCTAAGAGGGGTAGAATGTAATACCCGAGATTTTTCCATAGCCCATTTGAGCTATGAAATAATATAGAATATATGTATTCTATAGATAGTGCATTATAGAAATTATAATGGGAGCGAAACGATACCTTCGTATGTATTGTATGTATAATGCTCGGTTTGAATATTTTATTATTGTATGTATTTTTTTATATGTTTAATTGGATTGAAAGGAGTAAGGCATCAATGGTAATAGGGTATATAATGATATGGGAAGCGATATAAAATTATTCTAATGAAAAAGGAACGAAGGAAAATTACGGAAAAATTTTACGAAACGGAAGTTGCTCGGTTGGGCTTGAATTTGGGCTTTTGGACTCCAAAGCCCAATATCAAGGTATAGCCAGCCCCTTTAGTGATCTATTTGTAGAATTTATATTGTTTTAAGTTAAGGAAGAGATAATTAGAAGAGAATGTGGTGAAAAAATTGGTTTTGGACTAAAAGACTCCAAAGTTGACTTTTAGTCAACTTACTTACACCATTTGCCATCTTACTTCCCTACAATGAAGAACAAATACATTTCTTTGTTTTATTCACTTTATCATCTTGCAAAGTCACCATAACACCTAAGGCACATCATAGCCATTGATGTTAATCAAATCATGACCATCCAATAAGATTCCATCTAAGCCATTTTATCAAATAGTTCTTAAATCTCCACCATTAATGTTAATAATACATAAGCAAAAATTTTGCTCTTCCATTCACAATTGTGCTGCCCCATCTATAGACAAAGAAGAAAAACTAAAATTCTCCCAACACCAAAAAGCTCTCCACTTGTTCATAATTTCAAAGCTAGCAATTTAATTGCCTAAGGTAAAGAGTTATTGATTATTGTTTCTCTTTATGGTTACAAGTATGGATTTGATGAATTGTTAGTAGTTATTTCTTTTTCTTTTCATTTCTATGGTTTGATTTAATTAAGGAACATCTAGGAAGATTTATTTTGTATATCTTTTGATGGAATATACAAATTAAAGCTTGGAATTGAAAGTGTATGGAGGGAAATAAGATTGAAAAGCATGAAAACCATTTTGAAGGAAATTCCTCCATATGGTTCGGCCTATCTTGGTTCTATAGGGAGGAATTGTTCTAAATTAATTTTAATATTATCTAAGATCATTTGGGGTATAGAAAAGTGAATTGGAAGTGTCAAAATGAATTATGGTGATTTTATACAAAACTTGAATTTTTGGAGGCATAATTGATAATATAAGAGAAGTATATGATTTGATGATTGTTGTTGATGTTTGAATGATGCTATATGATTTATATAATGTTAATTTCATGATTCTAGGATCAATTTAAGGTTTGAAAGTGAAATTATGGGTTTTCCCTAAAATCACCTTGTAATGGAAAAATTAGGGATTTGTAAGAATCAAAGTGATTTGATTTCAATTAAATGATGGAAATGAATTATTGGAATGGTCATTAGATGAATCCATGTTCAATTTAAGGTTTAATTATGAAATTGATATTATTCCCAAATTCTAGGGTTTATGGAGAAATTGGAGATTTTGAGATTAACTTGAATTAATTGAAATTGAATGGTTAATTAAGTTTGTGTATGGTGTAATTTAATGGTTTCAAGTTCAATTTGAGATTTGGATAAGTAAAATGATTTTTCCCCAAATTGGTGAAATTGGGATATTTAGGGATTTTGATTTTTAAGGTATAAATTGGTACCATGAATTAATAGAAATTATACTTACTATGATTCATGTGTTGGAAATGAAATTAAATTAAGGAATTAAAAAGGGAAAGGAAGTAGGTTTCTTAATTTGATTAATTGACTATTATACTTGGAATGTTTGATTTAATGATTATTTGTGTATATGTGTATATGTGTAATATTTGTTTATGGCTAAGGAAGGGATAAGTAAGGTTCGGTATTAAGGTTAAAAGAATAGAAATTAATAATCGATTTATGCAATATGTTGTAGGATCGAAAGGAAAAGGTATTATCCGAGAAATCGAGGAGTCTTGTTTTTAGTCGGCATTTAATTATATTAGGAGCTAAGGAGTATCGAGATGAGTACAAATAGTATTATATTTTTGTGCTTTGAATATGAGCTTTTTATGCTCAATTAATTATTGTTTAAAATGCATTGCAACTCTTTGGCAAAGCATTATTTGTTTATTGCTTATTGAGTTAAATTGAGAAATTATTCTTTATGGCATTCGGCCAAATGAGCCTATATTGTTTTGGTCTTTTTAATATGACCAATAATGGGAATTAAATTATTATTGATATATTATCCATTGAATCAATTCATGGATGATATAATGATTATATGATAAAGCAGAATATCCCTCTGATGTGGGATAATACATCGGACCTTGTGCACAATGGTAATGGAACCTACGGATAGGGTAATATTATCCGAACCTTAGCTGGAAAAGGTTTAATGACCCCAGTATATATGACCCGATCAGTTGTACATGTGACTAGGCATGTGAGAGTGAGCAAGGTGTAAACCGCCACTCGTTAATTATTGGGGAAACATACTGTTTCCAAGAAAGTGAATGATTTCTACTAAAAGATATATTATTACTATAATTATGAAAATTGTTTCATAAGAACAATTTTGATTAACATCGTTGTTGTTTAAAAAAGAACTATTATTATTTGTTCATATTGGGCGTTTTATATTATGTACTCACTAAGCTCTGTCTCATTCTGTAGTTGTTGTTTGTTTTATTTTTCTTTTCTTACAAGACCAGTTGATAGGTTAGCAAGGTAAATTCCAAGTTCTAGCTTTCACTTGGGAGTTGTTCTGCTATTTTAATTATATGGTATGGATGGATATTCAGAAGTTTCACTCTAGAGCTCCATGGATTTAAAAGTCTGTAATAACGATATAATTAGGATATCATATGCATGATGTATGGTGATATAACAATGCTACAGTCCAAGCACTTAATTAAATTATGGTGAGCTACGATAAGATTAAATTGAAAATGGAGTTCAAAAGTAAATGAATGAAAAAGGTTTTATGTGTATAATTCATTAATCACAAATCTTTAATATGGTATTGGATTTTATTAAAGGGAATTTATGGTTTCGATTCTGGGGTAATGATAACTTGGTAATTAAAGGCAGCCAATAATAAGTTAAGTGGTTCTATGGGTTTAGGTGACCTTATGTCTCCCTATACCCTAGGACATTCATGGCTCAAAGACGAGTCGTGACATCCGGATATGAGGGCAGTTGAATTTTCCAGATATCTCATGAAAGGAGATGCAAAAGACTGGTTTAGGAGAAGCATTGCCGGTCTACTTCGGGATAATGAAAAGATGAGCTGGGAGAGGTTTAAAGAACTGGTCATTAATGAATTTCTTCCTGAAAGTGTAAGGGTAGCTAGAACTAGGGAGTTTGAGAGGTTGGAACAAACTCCAGAAGTATCGGAATATGATAAGAAGTTTCGACGGTTGGGTAAGTTCGCTCCAACACTTATACCAGATGAGGCTTCTCGAATTTAGCGGTTCAAAAAAGGTTTAGTACCAACACTGTTCTGAGTATTAGTTGCTCATAAGTTTGATTCCTATTCTGAATTGGTAGACAAGGCTAGAATCATTGAGAACTGGGAGATGGAAGTAAAAGCAGCTAGGGAACAGAAGAAGAAGGCTAAAGTTGAGACATCCTCTAGGCCAAGTAAAAGGGATGGAGGTATAAAGAGCATGGATGTAACCCAGCAGTTTTTGGGTAATCTTAGGAGTCAGCAAGGAAGATCTCAGTTGAGACAGGCTCCTGTTAGATCATCGTACCAAGAGAGCTTCAGTGCGGCTAATTCTGCACCATCCAGGACTCTTATTTCTTTATGCCCGACATGTGGGAAACCACATAAGGGTCAATGTTATGCGGGTACTGGTGTTTGCTTTGGTTGTGGTCAGTCGGGGCATTATGTGAATGATTGTCCACAAAATTCAGCAGCTAGACCCCAGACTTCAAAATCCACAATTCAGATGGATAGAGCCGGTGGCAATGGGACACCAGTGGGTAGAGGATATAGAGGTAGAGGTATGGATGTTGGTAGAGGTTCAGGACAGACTGCGGGACAAGCTTCTAGGCAGGTTCCTTTAGGAAGAGGTAGAGGAAGAGTGTTTGCTTTAGCACAGCATGAGACATAGGCCTCTAACACAGTCATCACAGGTATCATTTCTATACGAGACATTGATGCTAGGGTATTATTTGATTCTGGAGCAACCCACTCCTTTGTTTCTTCCTGCTTTGCTAAGAAACTTCATATGTTATGTGAATTTCTTGAGAATCCCTTGATTATTTCTACCTTTAGAGGAAGAAATTGAGGTGCAGAATGTGTTTCCTTCTTATATGGCTAGGATAGCTAGTAGGGAGTTAGAAGTGAATTTGATAGAACTACTTGTGCTAGAATTTGATGTAATATTGGGCATGGATTGGTTGGCTAAAAGTTATGCCACTATCGATTGCTTCAAAAAAAAATTATTTTTAGACCACCCTCGGCTGAAGAGTTTGAGTTCCAAGGGGAAAGAAGTAAGGCTCCTTATAATCTGATTTCTGCTATTGGTGCAAGAAGACTTCTGAAGAAGGGTTGCCAAGGGTATTTGGCACATGTAAGAGATCTTAATGTGGGAGCAAAAGGTATGGAACAAATTCCTGTAATAAATGAATTTCCAGATGTGTTCGCTGAAGAGTTACCGGGTTTTCCACCTGAGAGGGAGATAGAATTTAATATAGAAGTATTGTCGGGAACTAATCCGATTTCTATACCGCCTTATCGCATGACACCAGCGGAATTGAAAGAGTTGAATATGCAATTACAAGATATGTTGGACAAAGGGTTCATTTAGCCGAGTAGTTCGTCGTGGGGTGCACCAGTGTTATTTGTAAAAAAGAAGGACGGATCTATGCGATTATTATGCGATTATGCATCGATTATAGGCAACTCGACAAGGTCACAATTCGGAATAAGTATCCACTTCCTCGGATTGATGACTTGTTTGATCAGTTGCAAGGTGCAAGTCATTTCTCAAAGATAGATTTGAGATCGGGCTATCATCAGTTGAGAATTCGGAAAGAGGATGTGTCACATCTCACTTTTGGGATATGATGGTCCTAGGGCATGGGTAACCATAAGGGTACCAAAAACCCGTAGAACCCATACCTACTATAAACCCAGTATGGTATCATGCAATATAAACCACAATTATCACTTCAACACTGCCCAAGATCAGAACCTAAATCATATTAACCATCAAATACTACAATTCTTATACATATATTTCAAATGATTAAAAATAATATTTATCAATTAACTCGTATATATTCTTATCATTACATTATAATCTGTTCTCATGGACCATCCATCCTCATTATACTATATTCACTTATAATATTACATTTCCTTTTCACTATTAAGGATCAATCTTTTCACATAAACCATCATCCTTAATGTACAAGGGAAAGTCCATTAATGCCTTATTAGTACATAAACATATAACATTTATATAATTATATCTTATAACCACTACGAAGTATCTAATCAATACATGTATTCATACATGTATTAGTAAAAATGATAAATATTTTAAAAAGAAACCTCTACTCTAACTTTATCACATACTTATAGGAAAATGTTACTTGGGCTCCATTTGGCTATTTTTCAACTTCCTGTAAAAAAACAAATTGGGAAAGGGGATGAGTTTATAACTCAATGAGTAAAAACTATACTACCATAGATTACATGGCTTGGTGTTCAACGCTCGTTACAATGAAGGCACTTGGCTGACTTATATATACATATTAATTTGATAGGGGTAAAGTTTGATAGTGTATAATACTTTGAAATTTTAAAATCAAATCGAGTCTTGAAAGTACTTGCAATCATAATCCAAATAGTATATGACATATATCTTTCTTGAAAATAAATATCAAATAACAAATAATTTGCAGTACTCTTAAAAATTGAACCCGTATAACAAATAACTTATTTTACTTTGAAAATCTTTATTCATATACAACTACCTCGTAATATAATTTAAAAAAAAAAATTAAATAACTAATGATACGTTTCAAATATGATTTCATGTAACTGATTATACGTTTTAAAACTTCTTTCAAATAACAAATATCTCATACAATCTTTGAAATCTTTTTACAATAGACGAAAGCAGATTTTATCCTTGCTTTCTCATCAACACTGCAATAGTGACAGCTCTTCTTGCGGAGCATTAGCCACACATCTTACACTATCTTTTTAAAACTTCATTCAAATAGAACTATACTTATAGGTAACTTAGTTAACACATACATTTAGCAGAAATCTGTATACACTAGATGAGTGCGGAATTTTTCATCGCTTCTCATCAACACTACACTAGTGGTAGGGGCTCTTCTTATAGAGCAATACCACAATGTAAGGTTAGCTAGGCTTTACGGCTAGGGCTTTCAAATCTCTCCTAGCAAGATTCAATACATTGGACCAAAATTTGGTGTTCCCCATACCAGAAAAGGGGATCTCTGCTTGAAAATTCAAAATTCAAATGAAAATAATCCATAGATCATATAACATTGAATTAACATATAAATTCTCACACAGGGGAATACAATAAGATCATGTGAAATAATTCAATAGCTTTATCAATAATGAATTTTCTTAAACACTTAGGAAATCATAAGGAACTCATTAATGATAATCTTTGATAAATACTTTTATAACTTATAAAATCATAATGAACATATAATAAGTTTCAATAAACACATGGAAGGAACTTTCAAGGACTTATCATTTAAAATTCCAATCGAATAGAGATTTACAGTATTCAAATAAATACATTGGAATGATCTATTTAATCAAGTAAAGTAATGATCAATTTTGGATATACGGGAATTGTCATATAGGATGGTTTATCAATGAATACGGTTTTCGATTTCAAATTCGCAATAAATAATAGGATAGTAATCACTCACCTTTATTATGCTCTTCCTTGTAAAATTCCTTACTTCCAAGTAGGGTCAATTGATGAGCCTCATATCTTCCTTGCTCCTTTTATGTTTTTACATTCAATTTACATTCACAATTAGCTTATTTACACTAAGCATTAACATTAAAATGCTTAACTTCTAAATTCTACCTATAGGTTTCTTTCCTGACCCAGCCTTCTTATTACTAACATATCTCATTCTATACTACTCTAATTTCCCCAATTCTTTTTTTATATGAAACTAGACTTATAAGGGTATATTTAATTAGTTTTTATCTCAACTTGGTTCTTCCTCTAAGGTCATCCAACTTAAGGGTAAATATCAGAAATTCTTTCAGTCTAGATACCCTGTCACAGCTTAGTAATTTTCATATATCTCCCAATATACTTGGATTTTTTCTCTGAAATTTATATATCATCTAGAAGACATATCAAGGTTCATTTATTATATTTTATTCATCTTCAAACTCCTCTTCTAAGATACTTGAAATTGGTCTCAATCTTTCTGAAATCTCAAGATAGTATGCAGGAAGCAGTTTTCTCCTCCTTCCCATATCTCCAAAAATAACAAGAATTAGCTTAAAATTTAATCTAGAGAAATAAAATAGACACCTCAGGATACAATTTTTATGTTTTGGATTTCCCCAAATTTGTACTCCAAGAGGTTCAATTTCCTTTCTCAAATTCCAAGACTTTTCAAACCCTAAGCCATCTTCTTCCTTTCACACTCCCATCACCATTCCTTCATCTTTCTTCACTAAAACATCACCATACACAATCCTATCGCCTATTCAAACATCAAACAGTCCATACCCTTACATATCCCATAAAAACCGAAATTTCCAACCCAAATAAAAGGAGAAAATTCCAAAACAAACACCATATACATACCTAGAATACAAAAATACAAGCTTTTAAGTCTAGGACTTACCTTGATTACTTCCCTTTCCTCTTTCCCCTTCTTGGATGTCACCCCTCTCCCTTCTTTCCTTTGTTCTTCTTCCTTTTGTTTGTCTCGAATTTCTTAGGTGATAATATGATAAAGTGTGAGATGATAAGGCTTACTCACCTAACTTATATAGATATTTTTTCTTTTCTTTTTTTTTTTTTTTTTAATTTTAAAACCAAAATTGGTTAAGTTTATCTTCTCCTAAAAATCCCAGTGGCCTCCCTCATTTTTTCTTAATTAATTTTATTCATTTTTCTTTTAATTATCCTAAAGTCCAACCTAATGATTAGTTAGTTGCCATAAATCACCATATTGCCATTTTCTTTGCTTTATCACACTAAAACACATAAATATGGTCTATTAATATTTTTAATCTAATTTTTAGAATTCTAGGACTATAATTAATTATTATTTCACTAATTTTTTCCTAAGTCAAAATCTGAAAAAAAAAAAAAATTGCAGAATCGAAATCCATCGATTTCGCGCTTAGCTTACCGATTTCACTTAGGTATTTTTCTATGCTCGCTCCAAATTCGATTTTTGAGTTCCATCACTTCTAACATTCTCATATTTACCTAAATTTTCTGAATAAAATCTTGGAATCCTTTCCGAGATTGTAATTCACTGACTCTCACTTAGCACCTCGATTTTCGAACAGACACCGTTTTCAGAGTTTTGATTCCTATCTTCCTAGTTTCCATCTCAATTCTCTTTTTCTACTTAGTTCCATGCTATATTTAGGTCTTTGATGACTTATAGACATCTGGGGTGTTACAGTATGTGAGTAAGACAGCCTTTCGAACTAGATATGGGCACTATGAATTCTTGGTGTTGCCATTTGGGTTAACGAATGCACCAGCTGCTTTTATGGATTTGATGAACCGAGTCTTTAAGTCATTCTTGGATAGGTTTTTCATCGTGTTCATTGATGATATCTTGGTGTATTCGAAGAGCCAAGAAGAATATGAAGAACATCTTCGTATGGTATTGCAAACTTTGAGGGAGCATCAGTTGTATGCTAAGCTCTCCAAATGTGAGTTTTGGCTGAAGAGTGTGTGCTTTTTGGGATATGTAATCAATGAGGAAGGATTACAAGTGGATCCAAAGAAGGTAGAAGCGATTCTTAATTGGCCTAGACCTACCAATGTGACAGAGGTTAGGAGTTTCTTGGGTTTAGCAGGATACTATCAGAGATTTGTTCAGGATTTCTCCAAGATAGCAACTCCTCTTACCAAGCTTACCCAAAAGCAAGTGAAGTATCAATGGTCTGACGATTGTGAAGAGAGCTTCCAAAAGCTTAAGACTTGTCTCACTACAGCTCCAGTTTTAGCTTTACCTTCGGGTGAAGGAGGTTATGCGGTGTATTGTGATGCATTGAGAGTGGGGCTTGGATGTGTCTTGATGCAGCATGACAAGGTAATAGCTTATGCCTCTAGACAGTTGAGAAGGCATGAATCGAACTACCCGACTCATGATTTGGAGATGGTAGCTATAGTATTTGCTTTGAAGATTTGGTGACATTATCTCTATGGTGAGAAATGTGAGATTTATACATATCACAAAAGCTTAAAGTATATCTTTGATCAAAAAGATTTGAACCTTAGGCAAAGAAGATGGATGGAATTGCTTAAAGACTATGATTGTGATATTCTATACCATTCGGGCAAAGCTAATATGGTGACGGATGCTTTGAGTCGGAAATCATTGGGAAGTTTGGCTCACATACAAGTGCATAGAAGATCTTTAGCAAGAGAGATGAAGAGCTTGTATGACATGGGCATTCGATTTGAGATGACCGATTCAAGAGTGCTTTTGTCTCACTTTCAAGTCAAACCACTTTTAATCGATTAGATTAAAGCAGCTCAAGACAAGGATCCTCAGTTGATAAAGTTGAAGAATGATGTGGAAGCTGAGAAAGCTCCTAGATTTACTATTGTGGATTGGATGTTGAGATATGACACTCGATTGTGTGTTCCTGCAGTTGATGATCTATGGGAATAAATAATGAGAGAGGCTTATTTCGCTAAGTACAATGTGCATCCTGGTGCAACTAAGATGTATCATGATGTGAAGGGTTCCTATTGGTGGAGCGGTATGAAAAGAGATGTAGCGGAGTTTGTAGCTAGATGTTTAACTTGTCAACAAGTTAAGTTTGAACATCAAAGACCTTCAGGATTGTTGCAGTAGTTGCCATTGCCGGAATAGAAATGGGAAAGGATTACCATGGATTTTGTGGTAGGATTGCCAAGGACATCAAGTGGCTATGATTCGATATGGGTCATTATGGATCGTTTGACCAAATCGGCTCACTTTCTACCAGTGAAAGCTACCTATTCGGCTTCACAGTATGCCCAACTGTATGTTGATGAGATAATCAAGCTTCATGGTGTTCCAGTTTTGATTATTTCGGATAGAGGAACACAATTCACATCGAGATTTTGGCAAAAGTTGCAAGAATCTTTGGGGACTCAATTGGATTTCAGCATGACTTTTCATCCTCAAACAGATGGACAATCAGAGAGGACTATCCAAACTTTAGAAGACATATTGAGAATGTGCATTTTAGATTTTGGAGGAAATTGTGACAAGCATTTGCCATTGATCGAATTTGCCTACAATAACAGTTATCACAGTACCATCAAAATGGCTCCTTATGAAGCTTTGTATGGGAGGAAGTGTAGATCACCCATTTGTTGGAATGAAGCGGGTGAGAAGTTCATTAAAGGACCTGACTTAATCCAATATACTTCAGAGAAGATACCTCTCATAAAGGAAAGATTGAAAATGGCCTTTAGTCGCCAAAAGAGCTACGCCGATCCTAAGAGAAGAGACCTTCAGTTTGCTATTGGCGATCATGTGTTCTTGAAGATTTCACCAATGAAGGGTGTTATGATATTTGGCAAAAAAGGTAAATTATCACCAAGGTTTATTGGTCCCTTTGAGATTTTGGATCGAATTGGAGAAGTTTTTTATCGATTGGCACTACCACCGAAATTGGATAGTGTTCATCCTGTATTTCACATTTCTATGCTTCGTAAGTATGTTTTCGATCCATCTCACGTGTTGCAAGTTCAACCACTAGATTTGAGACAAGATTTGACTTATGAAGAAATTCCTATTGCCATAGTTGACAGAATGATTAAGAAGCTTCGGAATAAGGATATTTCCATGGTGAAAGTTTTATGGCAAAGTCAATCCATGGAAGAGTGCATTTAGGAAAGTGAAAAAAGTATGCAAGTCAAGTATCCACATTTGTTTCTCTCTTAAGTGATAAATTTCTCAAAAATTCGAGGATGAATTTTATTAAGGGGAGAAGAATGTAACACCCAAGATTTTGTTGTATGCTTATAATTTGTAAAAGAATGATTAAGTTAAGTATGAAAGTGTTATGTACGATGTATATATGTATATATGTTTACATTCCTTTGATGATGAATCCATTCTATGGTTGTTCTATGATGATGTTGATGAATTGAAACTATAGATGCTATTTGTGATGTTATGGAATTCTTAGGATGAGATATGTTTGTATCTAGTGTATTAGACATTGTTTGACTTAGATGGATTGAGTTTGGAGTGTTTGGAGTCAAGAAGAATAAGGTGTTGTGCTGTTTCAGGCTTGAACGCTCGTTCAGATCACTTCTGTGTGAACAGTAATAATTTCTGAAAGTTAATGAACGCTCGTTCAGGAAGGTTGAACGCTCGTTCAAGATGGTGAACCTTCGTTCAAAAGCTCTCTGTGTGAACAGTGTTTATTTTTGGATTTGGGACTTGAACGCTCGTTCAGATAGGATGAACGCTCGTTCAAATAGGTTGAACGCTCGTTCAAGTGATGTGAACATACGTTCAAGGTCGGGAATTATAAAAAAGGGCAGCAGCAGCCTCATTTTAGGAAAATCAGACCTAACTTCATTTATTCGACTTTTCTGACCCTAATCCCTTCACTAAAACCCCATTAATGCTTCTTAAAGACTAAGATGCATTAAATTAACTCAAGGAATCAAAGGATACTCAAAGATCTAAGTGGATTCTCTTAAATTCTTGGAAGAAGTTGATTTGGGTTGAAAGAGACATTTTGAGGTAAATGTCAAATCTTTCATTTTTCTTTATAGGTTATGTTATTAGTTGTTTTAGTAGCTTTCTTGAGTTAGATATGAGTCATCTTTAGTGTTTATTACTTTTGATAAGATATTTGAGTGATTTTGGTAAAACCTTAGAAATTGTTCTTGAAGAATAAGTTCAATTTTTGTTGGTTCTCTAGACGTTCTTTCTTTGTATTGGAGAATTCATCTTTAGGATTAGAGTTTATAGACTCTAGAATAATTATAATGTTGGCCATGTTTGTGTAGGCCAAGATTTGGAGGATCTTCATCCAAGATAAAGAGTTTAAGCTTGGATTGGATTATTTTGCTATAGAGGTGAGTTATGAAATATATTATGCATGTGAACCACCTTGTATGAATGTTATTCTTGTTGAATCCTAAAATGCCATAAATTGAATTGAATTTCTTTCACCATTCATGTATGAATGTGAAGGGATATTGGGCGCAAGCGCAGCGGAATTGGTAGGATTGTGAAATCTCAAACATTTTAAAATTTTACAATACCATGTGATTGGGTCCAATAAACATTCAAGTAATATTTTTTAATTAATGTGTAAAACACATATGTAATAAAAAGAAAGAACAAGTGGTAATCGAATTACCTTTTGAAGCCAAAGACTTTGATTCTTTCCTTTTCCTTGAGCTCCCCAAATGTGAAGCCTCTAGAAATTCCACATCAAGCTTTCTCTATCAAGCTCCCTTTTGTTTCCTTGGATTAATTGATTCCCTCTCTTTGGAAGTCCAAATGGAATCAATAGCTTCCTTAGGCAAACTAAGAGTGTTTGGATTTCTTTTTGTTTTCTATGGATTAGTCAAGTCTTTTCAATAAACTTTTGTTCTTTCACAAAGAACAAAATGTTAGATATGAAGAACAATGAAAATGAAGAACACTTCTTCTTTTTCTTTTTCTCTCAACTCTAAACCCTTTCTTGAACAAGATGATGAATAGTGATTAATTCTCTACACAACACAACCATCAAAAAACCCTTTATAGCTTT
>CATKHJ010185424.1:0-20290 GCA_949750685.1 Vernicia montana
TTTTTTTATGTAACTAAACATGCCCTAAAGTTTTCAACTTTGGAGCATTCTCTCATATTTATGGCAGTGCTTCATATATAGTTTGGCATTTGTGAGTTATGTGGAAGTTAATGTTCTTATTTAAGCTATTAAATATATTGAAGGCTACATTGTTGCCTGACTTTTGGCTTCCTTTTCAGGCATGGGCTTGTTCTTACTCTATTCCAGTTTTGCTTCGTTTATATTCTTTGATGGTCTTATGCATTCAAAATCACTTTAAATACTTATAATTTTATTGGTTTTTTAATTGTCTTCCCTAATCTAGTTACTTGTATCAATATCACATGTTTTTGATAACCAAGTTACAGTTGATTAAATATTGTTCTCCACAACACATTTTTAGGTCCTATATCTGGTCCTAGAGAAGCAGAATTCATACTGAAAAGAACCAAGGGAGTTCATGGATTTTACGGCGCATCAAGCATGGAGAGACTACCAGTAGAACAAGCTATAACAAATACAATGCAGCAGTATAAATCAATTTCCATCAAATGAGGTTTGATATTTCTCTGTCATTAAACTGTATCATTATGCATGATTATCATAATTTTTCATTTTCATTTTATCCTTTTGTGCCCCTGCATAAAGTGTCCAAAGAAATAAAGGATCTCAGGATGCAAAAAGTAATTAAGTGCGGCTTTAATCTTAACTACAACTTTAATCTCATAAGAACAATGCCCCCATGTTATCATATCATATCATTTTCCTCTCAATTCTTGGTTTAATCTTTATGTTACTGATGGAGTAATGGTGAAACTGTAAGTTACAATGAATATGTATCTTTATAATCATAACTACAGCTGGAACAAAATAAAGACATATATTTCATTTCTGATTGGAATTAAATTTTATTTTTCATAATTTTTTCTTCTTAATTTTTTTTCCTTTTCCCATCCCCAACTCCCTCCTTGCTTTTTTTCTCCCCCTCCCTACTGGAATAAAGGAGCACAACACAAGCATGATCTCAAGGCTAGTGATCAAACTTTAAGAAATTCAAGATCAAGTTAGGAATGATAAAAGATTTCCGAGCATTTTTATCTCAAGATTTAATAAACAACAACAACAACTAAGCGTTAATTCCAAGCTAATTGGAGTTGTCTACAAGGACTATTTCTTCCATCCCACTTGGTTCTGAATTATTTCTTTAGAAAGATTTAGCCCGTTTAGATCTTTCCTTATCACTTCTTTCCATGTCATATTAGGTCTTTTCCTTCCTCTCTTATTCTTGTCGATTTTAAGATGCTCTACTTTTCTTGTAGGAGCCTCTAGAGATTTACATGATCAAACCACCTCAATCTTTCTTCTTTCAGTTTTTCCTCAACAGGTGCCACTCCTATCTTCCTACAAATACATTCATTTTTATTTCGGTCCAACTTCTATCTTCCTACAAATACATTCATTTTTATTTCGGTCCAACTTCATATGGTCACGCATTCATCACATCCTCATTTTTGCAACATTCATCTTTTGTGTCTTGTTTCTTTACCATCCTACACTTATTGTCGTACATCATAACTATCCAAATCGTAATTCGATAAAACTTACCTTTGAGCTTTGCTAGTATTTTGTGGTCACATAAAACTCTAGTAACATTACACCATTCTAGTCATTCAATTTTTATCTTATGATCAACATCCAAGTTGTATCCACCATCTCTTTGAATAATAGATTCTTTGTATTTGAAATGTGTACTTTAAAGTGGGGGTGAGTATTAGTAGGTAAAAACTAATTAATTGAACTGAATCGATGTAATTCGGTTAAATCGGTTCGGTTAAATAAAATGATTCAATTTGATTCGGTTAAAAAATATAAAAATTTCGATTTCAATTTTCTGTTCGGTTAATAAGTTTCATTTACCAAATTAACCGAACTGATCGATTTACTTATTTTTTTGAGATAAATAAATTAGAAATTTCAATGTGTCAATTAATTTATATGCTTATATTTTTCATTTCTTTTATGAATTTATAATTTAATTGATGTATAATTAATTTGTATACTTTAATTTATGAAATATTAGG
Organism: Vernicia montana; assembly: GCA_949750685.1. NCBI lineage: Eukaryota > Viridiplantae > Streptophyta > Magnoliopsida > Malpighiales > Euphorbiaceae > Vernicia > Vernicia montana. Next base: position 2,061 of record CATKHJ010185424.1, read on the forward strand.
ATAAAATATTTATTTTTAATATTATGTGGCATTATTTCATGTCATGATTTACTTATTTTTTTTTTTCATTTTCTTATATTAATAAATTAGAAAATTTCATTATCATAGATGATAAATACTCATAAAATATTTAAATTTAAAGTGAGACATTTTATAATATCCATTTTTTTGACCCAAAAAACACAATATAATTGATTTAATCGAAATTTAATATTTCGGTTCAGTCAATTCGGTTAATATTTAATTTTAGTTTGTTTGGTTAATGAAAATTATTAACCTAACCCATCAATTGCACACCTCTACTTTAAAGCACTATCACTTCATTTAGAGTGAAAGGCCAAATCACCTCCTGAGTTTTTTAAAAACTCTCAAATAAACTTTCACGATATTTTTTGGTTAAAATTAACCTATGAAGTTTTATTTTGAGTCAAATGAGTCTTATTTTTGTTAAAAATATTAAAAAGTTAATTTTCATAGTTTTTAAAAATAAGAAAATAATTTTTATATTTTTAGATAATTTTGAAATAAAAGAAAAAAAGAAAAATAAAATAAAAAATAAAGAAACAGATCTCACTAAAAAGCTCCAACAATAATTCCATGGTGATATGGCGAATTCAACTGCAAGAAACAATTGAACAACTCTCTTAGATCATCTTTCGAGTATATTTCCTTCTCCAATATTGTTAAAATATAAATTCTACATGGATTAAATATAATATGTTGAATGAGCTTATATATAATTGGGTTCTCCAACCTAAATAGTTAGTTTTTGATGTTGGCATTCTAAAAAACTATATAAGTTCCAACATTTGTAAGATGGTATCAAAGCGGGAAAATGATTCATGCACCTACCTTTTTTCTATCATAATTGGGATTGAGATTTCAATTTCTCTTTCAATTTCTGGTATGTTCCGAGTTTAGTTTGATTTCAATTCTTGCCCCGTGGTGAGTTTCTTTCAATTATCTTTCGCCTGGTGATGAGCTTTCAAATTTATTTCTTCGCCCGTGTTGGACTTTCAATTGTTTCAACTTAGTTTTCATCATAAATTTGCAAGTGCCAACTGGGTTTAATAAAAAATTGTTTTGGTCCAATTGTCATTTGAGGGGGAGTGTTGATATAAATTTCACATGGATTAAATATAAGATGTTGAATGAGTTTATATATAATTAGGTTCTCCAATCTCAGTAGCTAGCTTTTGAGGTTGGCACTTCTAAAAATTATATAAGCTCAAACATTTGTAAGAAATATCATTTGCAACATTGATTGTTGGAAATCAAGATATGGGTCATAGGAATCCTTCTCCACCGCCACACTATTGCCGTCGACACAACCCAATCCTTGTACAGTTTTCTTGTCACAAAAATAAGGTGACTTGTCGGTGGTGGTGGCCAGAGAAAATGAGGTAGTTGTGTTGTCGTCATACTATTCAGCTGGAAGGCGAAGGAGAGCAAAAGAATCTGCTTTGCTTGTATCTATTAGAAAAAATTGACCTTTTTTATTTTGAATGAAAATTTATTTTGATCGGTATCAATTCTTTATTTCATTTGTTTTTAATTCTCTTGTAACAGTCAAATTGATTGACTGTGTATTTATTGTGTTTTATTTATCGTTAATGTCTTTGTGGTCTATATATAGAGTGTTTGTTTAGTGTTCAAAGTATGAGAAAAAGTAATCAAAACTCTCTATATTTAGAGTTTTTTATTTTATTTTATTTGGTAATAAGTTTAAACACAGTTCTAATTTGCGGAGAGGTAATTTTGTGGTGCTCAAGCACACCGAGGCATAGCCTAGCAGTAAGTGCATATTTTCCAAGGCAATAGACCTAGGATCGATTCCCTCCTCCCCAATACTCAAAATAAATAAATAAATAAAATATTTTGTGGTGCTCAAATTACTTAGTTACCGTTGTATCCTGGGAGACAAACATTAAATTTAACCTTAAGTATCACGGTGAGGGACGAATATGTTTTAAGGAAACTATATAAAACATAGATCTCGGTTCATTATATTATTTGTATTTGTTATTATTTGAAAGTATATTAGTTGTTTGCTTTGACTAGTATGCCTCACTTTGTCAATTGATAAAGCTCATCTCGCTCGATTCGCCACTTTAGTAGACAATAGTTCTCATCGTTCGACTTCTCCTCATCATTCTTTTATCGAGGCTTCTTTTCGACTCATCGCTCAAGGCCAATTATTCACCTTGCCAGTTCCAACTCTTCTCTAGTTACCTAGTGACGAAGTTGTATATATATATATATATTTGTCTATTTTTAACAATCTTAAAACATATTATTTTCCTAGCTTTGGAGTCACCTTTGCTTTGGAGACATTTATATTATGGATTGGACAAGAACTACTGAGACTATTGGACTTTTATTTTATTTTACTTCTTTTAGCTTCTTATTAAAATTCATAAGCTTGTCTTGTGATTATTATTTTGTTGTTTAAAAAATAGAGATTGCAAATGATCAAAGTGAAACTCAAGTGCCATCCTCGTCGGTGATTGCCCTATTGTACCTATTTCGGTTCTTGTGAACTATGGAGAAAAGCCAGAAAAATTTAATGGCTTGAATTTTTGAAAGGTGGCAACAAAAGATGTTCTGACCACGTTGAACCTTGCACGGTTCCTGACCGAAGATGCTTCTACTATGACAGAGGATGAGCAGGATGTTCAAGTGAGGGTTGCTCATGACACTTGGCATCATTATGATTTTTTGTGAAGGAATTATGTCATGAACGGGTTGCATGACTCACTATACAATGTGTATAGTGGAATGAAGACCGCCAAATAGTTGTGGAATTCCTTGGACCGCAAATATAAAATCGAGGATGTTGGTGCCAAGAAATTTATAATGGGACGTTTCCTCGACTATGAAATGGTGGATTCTAAAATTGTGGTTAGTCAGGTGCAAGAGCTTTAAGTAATACTCCATGAAATTCATGCCGAGGGGATGAACTTCAATGAGACCTTTCAAGTAATTGCTATTATTGAGAAAGCTACCCACTGGTTGGAAGGATTTCAAAAATTACCTTAAACACAAACGAAAGGAGATGAACATTGAGGAGCTTATTGTCAGACTTCGAATCGAAGAAGATAATAAAAGCTTAGAAAATAGGGGTTATTTACCTTCGAAAGCAAAGGCGAACATTGTCGAGTATGGACAAAGTTCGAAGAAAAAGAAAAATAAAACTGAAAAGGAGTCCAAAGTGGGACCTAGTGGTGGAGTTTCCAAAAAGAAATTCCAAGGCAAATGCTTTAATTGTGACAGGATGGGTCACAAATCCTCTAAGTGCAGGTTGTCGAAGAGGAAGAAGAAGAACCATGAAGTAAATATGGTTAATGACATCACAAAATATGTCTCTGACATTAGCCTTGTTGCTGTGATATCCCAGGTGAACCTGGTCGGGTCTAACCTGAAGGAATGATGGGTGGATACTGGTGCAACAAGACATGTGTGTTCGGAACGAGGAATGTTCTCCACTTTCACTCCTAAGATTGGAGAAAAGCTGTATATTGGCAATTCTGCCACTTCTGAGGTCCTCGGTGAAGGAAAAGTGGTGTTGAAGAAGATATCTGAAAAAGAGCTGACTTTGAATAATGTACTGTATGTGTCGGAAATCTACAAGAACTTAGTATCTGGTTCGTTGCTTAATAAGCATGGATTTCGCATGGTGTTCGAGTCAGATAACGTTATTTTGTCTAAAAATAGAATGTGTGTGGGAAGAGAGTATGTGCTTGATGGGCTATTTAAGCTCAATGTAACTGTAATCACTCGCATGAATGAAAATACCTCTTTGATTTTCTTGCTTGAGTCTTCCAATTTATGATATGGTAGACTAGGATATGTTAATTATAATACCTTGAAAAGGCTAATTAACTTGGACCACATACCTAAATTCCAAATAGATTTAAAACACAAATGTGAAATTTGTGTTGAAGCAAAATTAACAAGATCATCTTTCCAATTAGTTGAAAGGAAAACTGAACCACTTGAGTTAATTCACTATGATGTATGTGATTTAAAATTTATATAAACAAAAGTTGATAAAAATATTTTTTCACATTTGTTGATGATTGTACAAAATACTATTATGTGTATTTGCTTAAAAGCAAGGACGAAACTATAGAGAAGTTTAAACTCTATAAAATTGAAGTTGAAAATCAACTCAAGAGGAAGATTAAGGTGTTGAGGAGTGATCGTGGTGGTGAATATGAAGCACCATTTGGTGAATTCTGCGCACAACATGGAATTATACATGAAACCATAACACCTTATTCATCTCAATCAAATGAAGTGGCTAAAAGGAAAAATCGTACCTTGAAAGAAATGATGAATGCAATGTTGATAAGTTCTGGGCTACCTCAAAGCATATAGGGAGAAGCCATTTTAACGGCTAATTACCTTTTAAATAAGGTGCCTCGAAAGAAAGAAAGCAAAATCCCTTATGAATTGTGGAAAGGAAGAAAGCCTTCCTATAAATGCATGCCAGTGTGGGGGTGTCTTGCGAAAGTGGTTGTACCTACACCTAAAAAGGTGAAAATAGGTCCAAAAACAGTTGATTGCATCTTCATTGGCTATGCACATAATAGTAGTGCTTATCGGTTTCTTGTGTATGAATCTAAAATTTCGAAAATACACAAAAACACGATAATGGAATCAAGAAATGCATCATTCTTTGAACATGTATTTCCATGTAAATCTTCAGAAGAGGCGAGTTCATCCTTGCATGAGCAAACACAAGGTTCGTCCTCGCTTGAACGATCAAAGGGTTCGTCCTCAGAGGGGTTGTCCTTGCTTGAACGAATAGAGGGTTCGTCCTCGCTTGAACGAACACAGGGTTCACGGGGTTCAAGTGTGTCCTCGCTCATACAAACCCAAAATTTGAGTTCGTCTAAACGAACTCATAAGACTGTACAAGGAGATAGTCAAGACCAAGAACAAGGACATGTAAATGAAAATGAACCAAGACGAAGCAAAAGAGCAAGAGTAGAAAAATCTTTTGGTCCAGATTTTCTAACTTATTTGTTTGAAGCTGAGCCATAAACTTACGAAGAAGTAGTGATCTTTTCAGAAGGTACTTTGTGGAAAGAGGCCATTAAGAGTGAAGTGGATTCCATCATGAAAAATCATATTTGGGAATTAGTGGATTTACCTCCAGGATGTAAACCATTAGTAAACCATTAGGATCTAAGTGGATCTTCAAAAGAAAAATGAAAGCAGATGGTTCAATTGACAAGTATAAGGCTAGACTTGTAATTAAAGGTTACAAATAAAAGGAATGCCTATATTACTTTGATACATATTCTCCTATAACAAGGATAAACTCTATTAGGATGATAATAGCTACCGCTGCATTGAGAAATCTTGAAATACATCAAATGGATGTAAAGACCGCTTTCCTAAATGGATAATTGGATGAGCAAATCTACATGATACAACCTGAGGATTTCATTGTCAAAGGACAAGAAAAGGTGTGTAGATTGATTAAGTCTTTATATGGCTTGAAACAAGCATCGAAACAATGGCATGAAAAATTTGATAGTGTTATGATAGCAAATGGATTCAAAATCAATGAATGTGATAAATGCGTTTATGTCAAAGACACTAGTGATGGCTATGTCATACTATGTCTATACGTTGATGGCATGTTCATTGTTGGTAGTAACGAAAACATGATAAAGTCTACCAAGAATATGTTAAATTCAAGGTTTGACATGAAAGATATGAGACTAGTAGATGTGATCTTAGGAATAAAAATCTCAAGAAGGTTAGACAAACTCACATTAAGTCAAACACACTATGTAGATAAAATACTTGAGAAATTCAATAAGAATGATTCAAGTATGGCTAGAACCCCATTAGACTTGAGTCTCAATCTATCCAATAATAGAAGTGAGAGTGTATCTCAAGTGGAATATGTTAGAAGGATAGACAGTCTCATGTATTTAATGAGCTATACAAGACCAGATATTGCTTACACAGTAAGTAAATTGAGTCGATACACGAGTAATCCAAGAATTGACCGCTAGAAGGGGATAGTAAGAGTACTTAGGTACTTACAGTATACTCGTAATTATGGGCTGCATTATACCAGATATCCAGCTGTCCTCGAAGGCTATAATGATGCGAACTGGATCTCTGATATAAAAGACTCAAAGTCTACTAGTGGGTATGTATTCACACTAGCAGGTGAAGCTGTGGCTTGGAAATCCTCTAAACAAACTGTTATAGCCAGATCCATAATGGAATATGAGTTTATTGCCTTAGAAAAATGTGGCGAGGAAGCTGAATGGCTTTGTCATTTTTTAGAGGATATTCCAAAGTGGGAAAGGTTTGTGCCATCAATTTGCATTCATTGTGATAGTCAATCTGTAATTGGAATAACACATAGTAATATGTACAATGGTAAGTTAAATCATATACATCGTAGACATAATACCATTAAACAACTACTCTCAACTAGAATTATCACTATTGATTATGTAAAATCAAAGGATAATATTGCAAATCCACTAACCAAAGGGTTAAACAGAGAGTTAGTTGATAAGTCATCAAGGGGAATGGGACTAAAGCCCATGAAGGAATAAGTTAGTGCAAAGGAAAACTCAACCTAGTTGATTGGAGATCCCAAGATCTAGGTTCAAAAGGACAACCTAATTGTAAAAACTTAGTTAGATCACTGTGGGGGTTATACTCATGTCCATTTCTAAGATGAAAATAGTGATACCCGTAAGGAAAAGGATAAGCAATGCTTTTAATGATCTTATTGCTTCGGAAATCCATTCTTGAAGAGATCACCTATGTGAGAGGGAAGTGGGGCTGCTTAGAAAAGAATCGTGTTGGGCTCGGTTCTTAGAAACTCTCACATAATCAGACGTATGTTCTAGGCCAAAACGAACATAATAGTGAGAACATAACTATGTTAGGAAGGTTGTTGTGTGAGGTATATCATCGTTTACATAAGTGGCAGAACAATTCAAAGATATCATATCTATTGGTCAACTAGTAAAGTAAATATACTTACATAAGGGAAGGTTCAAGGGTTACATCTACCTATCCTATGCAGGAATTGACCATTGATTTTATCACCAGCGTATTGTTTTATCAATTTTCATTCATGTGGGGGATTGTTAAGAAAAACTGACGGTTTTGTATTTTGAATGAAAATTTATTTCGATCCATTTCAATTCTTTATTTCATTTGTTTTTAATTCTCTTGTAACAGTCAAATTTATTGTTTGTGTATTGATTGTGTTTTATTTGTCTTTAATGTCTTTGTGGTCTATATATAGAGTGTTTGTTTAGTGTTCAAAGTATGAGAAAAAGTAATCAAAAGCTCTCTATATTTAGAGTTTTTTCATTATTTGGTGATAAGTTCAAACACAGTTCTAGTTCTTGGAGAAGTAATTTTGTGGTTCTCAAATTACTTGGTTATCGTTGTATCCTGGGAGACAGATGTCAAATTCAATATGAATTACCACGGTGAGGGACGAATCTATTTTAAAAAAACTGTGTGAAACACAGGTCTCAGTTCATTATATTATTTGTATTTGTTATTATTTGAAAGTATATTAGTTGTTTGCTTTGACTAGTACGCCTCACTTCGTCAATTGATAAAGTTCACCTCGCTCGACTTCGCCACTTCAGTAGACAATAGTTCTCATCGTTCAACTTCGCCTCGTCATTCTTTTATCGAGACTCCTCTTTGACTCATCACTCAAGGCCAACTATTCACCTCTCCAGTTCCAACTCTTCTCTGGTTACCTAGTGACGAAGTCGTGACTTTGCTTCGTTTATATATATATATATTTTATATTTGTATATATATTTTTATTTTGTTGACGATTTCTAACAATACATATATATGTTATTATATATACATATAAATATTTGTTGTCTATTTTTAACAGTATCTTGGAGATCTCAAGCTCCATCATCTTTTGTTGTAGTATCATTTAACAAAACACCCAAAAATTAAAACCCAAAATCGGAGTACACTAACTTGTTGAGAACTACGGCAGTAGTGCAAACCCATTTCGACAACAAAGAGCAACCACGATTAGCCCTCTGGTGGAATTGATGGCGCAAAGTAGAAAGAGAAAGGAATTAGTTCCACAATAGAGTGAAAATTGAAGAACCAAATTTACCTATTAGTTGATCTTTGAAAAAAAAACAAAGAGCATTGTTGTCATTGGCAGATTATTTGGACAAATCTGTGCATTGGAAATGAATAAACTACAACTATTAGCTCTTCTCTCAATGACATGCATTGAAATAAAAGATGTACTTGTGATTCACTAGCGATGGAACGCATATAGAGAGAGAAGGTGGATTTAAGAGAGAGAAAATGCCAATTGTCTTGTTGCTGCTACTGCTATCTGAGATCTAGCCATCACCAAAGCTGATCTCGGCCTGACTAGCAGCAAAGCTTCGCCACCCACTCGCTTCCAATCAACCTAGCTTCGTCACTGTCGCAATTCAACACCACCACAGCGACTCCTTCTCCCCTCTATATTTCTTTATTTCTTTATTTTTATTTTTATTTTTTTATTTCAAAATTATCTAAAAATATAAAAAAAATATTTTCTTATTTTTAAAAATTATGAAAATTAACTTTTTAATATTTTTAACAAAAATAAGACTCAATTGACTTCATGGGTTAATTTTAGCCAAAAAGTATCGTGAGAGTTTATTTGAAACTTTTTAAAAAACTTAGGAGGCAATTTGGCTTATAAGCCCTCCATTTAAGGTAATTTCATTTTTGTTTCCACTCTTGATATTAAAATTGTAGTTGATAACCCTAAAGGTTAGACTGATTGATAAGAAATTTTGCTTCTCTTCTTATTGACTTGAGTTCGATCCTTGGGGCAGATCATAAATGAAATTTTTTTCTCATTTACAAATTTCCTAGTCCTGACGTGTATGGTCTACTTTTGACTAAACCATGAAGGTGTACTTAGTATGGTGGATAAAAGCTAACCCATGATACCACCTTATTGCTAAATAAAAAAATAAAAAAAAAATTACACTTGATATATTTTATTTTTATCCTATTAAGTTTAAACCCCTTTGCTTCCAAACTACTTCTCTAGAGATTTATAACTTTTAGATCCTTGATTTTAATAGGAAAGTCCTTTATGTGGCCTCCAATTGTTTGGACACTAGTGACTGAACCATTATATATGTCTTCTAACACTTGTATCTATCTTAACTAATACTTTTTTATGCTCGAACACCCATTATAACACATCTCTTGTCACTCTATTATAAGCCTTTTCTATGTCAATAAAAATGGCTGAAGGGCCAAATCACCTCCTCGGTTTTTTAAAAATGTCAAAATAAACTCTCGCAATACTTTTTGGCCATAATAGACACCTATGCTTTTATTAGTAGTCAATTGGGCCCTTTTTTGGACCAAATTAGGCGTATGTGAGACACTTGACGTTTAAACAATATAATAATATTTAAATTTAAATTCAAAAAATAATTGTAATTAAAATATAATTTATTGACCGTTAGACATTGCCTCCAATTGTCCAAATCCCTAACCAACCTATCTTATCTTTATATTACTTTCACAAAAAGTCCTAAATTGCACAGAAGATCAGCTCTTTCTATTCAATTGAAACCAAAACCAAGAAAATGTTTGAAAGTTCATGGTCTGATCCCCAACACCCTGCATCGAATTCTCAAATGCAAGGAAGATATGTACCAAATTTTTTCTATGAGGGTACACAGTTTTTTTGCGAATGTGGAGAGAAAGCTCCATGTTATGTTTCATGGAGTGAAGTGAATTCAAGGAGGAGGTTTTACTGTTGCCCTAAGTGGAAAGTAAGTTAAATTGGATACAAAATGTTGCATTTCTCTTGTATATCATATTGTGCTTTTATAATGTACTATTTTTACTTTTTAAATGGGTATTCTGAATTGGCTATAATTTTTGCAAGAGAAGTTCATTGTAGTTTCTGCAAATGACATGATGAGACTGTGAATCCAAGGTCAAAGGTGGTGATTTGCGAGTTGAGGAGTGAAATTACAAGTTTGTAGAAGGAGAACATCATTCTTAGACAGCTAAATCGATAAGGCTTGCCCTATTTGGAACTATATGTGGAATTGAAATATTTGCGCTACTATGGAGAAATGGGGAGAGAGGAGAAGAAGAATACAAGTATGGCTAAGATGGCTTGTTTGGGTTTAGCTGTGGTTATGGCCTGGGTTGTATTTGGTTGTAAGGGGATTAGGGTTGGTAATTAGGCTAAAATAAATGACTTGAAACTGTTAGAGTTTGATGGCAATGGTGATGGTATGTAAGTAGAGAAATTAGGTGCAAATGTTAGATGGAAGTTTGTAGTGTTGTTGGTTTAAATATAGGGTTGAGTTGTCATGAAATGGGGTTGTTGTGGAAGTATTAGGTCTCTATTGTAATTTTATGATGTTTGTTATAGCCCCAAACATGATTTTGTTTGACTTAAAATGAAAATGTTGTCCCCATAAGTGTTTTGATGATGTCCAAAACTTAGGTTCAATCTCTAGTATACTTAACAAAGCTTGCTACCAACTGTTTACCAATATGCATGAGGTAATGCCCGTTACAGATTCAGAACGAACGTAACAATCAATTGAATTCCAAAAAATTCAGACAAAGAGCAAAGTAACGTTCGTTACACATTGTAAACGCATGTTACAGGCAAATTGAATTTCAAACAGAGAGCAATGTCACGTTCGTTATACATGGTGAACGCTCATTACGAAGGTTTCACTCTCATTACAAACTAGTCACCCCCCTAGTGTCGAGCTCATCAGCTCGCTTCTCTACACTGAGGGCATCTACCCGCCTCTTTAGTGTTGAGCTCGTTAGCTCGTCACTCCACACAGAGCTCCTTGGCTCGTCTTTCTACACCGAATACCTTTGCCTACTCTAGTATCGAGCTCGTCAGTTACAACTTTAATAATTGATAATTGTAATAATGATATAATTCACATTAATAGTAAAAAGAATAAACCAAATAAGTCGATACTCCATTTTACATATAATTTACATTAAAGGAAAATAACAACTTCATAAGCATGATGAATCAATAATTGGTCTTGATTATCAATGCTAGTGTATATAACTCTGAATCAATAAATATTAAAAGAAAATCAAAATACAAAATACACAATAAATAATGATGCATGTAATAACAGAGTTAAGTTTTAATTACATTTAATTTGACAACATCAAAATAAACAAAAAATCATATTTTGCTTTGCTGTCATATATGGGCATGTGCACTATATATTTACACAAAAAGATTCCTTATTTAACATTTTGCTTATAAATATAGATATGTGCACCTATATAGCCATTAACACTACTACTACAAAAATAAGAAAGACAAAAAGTTCCTTCATTATGGTCACCCACTATATTTAGATTCTCCAGGTTGGCCTAACAGGCTGGAGTTTCTGCTGATGAATCTGCAGATTGTTTCTTCCACTTTGCAGAGGCTGCTTAGTTTTCCTGCTTGAGCTCCCTACTTTGCTTCCTTTTGACTTCACTTGCTTCTTGGATACATAGTAAATATCCTTTTCTTTCTTGTTAATGTTATGAATTGGCTTTTCTGTAGGAAGTTGTGCAATCCTTGATGTGGCATTTGCATCTCCTGTGCTGGTGGTATGAATTTGCTAGTACCATGCATACTTGGTGGAGGTGTAGTTGAGCTGAATTGCATATTTACAAAGTGATTTGCATCTTCACTTTGCTGAGTCCTCCCTACCTTAGATGTTGATAGTGAGATTGTGTCTGCACGTTGACTTAGGGTATAATTTCTAGCTCTTTTTTTCATCTCCCCAATCTTCTTTTGTCCCTCCTCCTCAAGCTGCCTCCTTGTAATGCACTTTTTTCCTCCCCATTTTCAAACTAGGGGCTTGGAATTCACCATACTTAGGATTTGCTTCATATATGTTCATAGGTGGTTCATCTGTGATTACCCTTTGTTGCTCCTTTGGGATAGGATTTGAACTCTCAATTATCCTCACATCCTACTTTTATTTAGGGTTAGATGCACATTACGTGGTCAATTACATATTGCAATGCACATTCAAGTATTAACTTCAATTGAAGATTTGTAAAACAAATGATTTTTGGAAATAAATCAACCACATATAACACCTCTCCCAAAAGATATTTGTTGTACATGTTAGAGCTGAAGGCATTAAATCTCGATTTGATGAGATTAGGGCAAAATAATCTTTAATGGGGAAAACCTTTGATTTTCACGCTAAATTTGTGACACAGTGGAATTTATTAAATATAATAATATCACCTTATTATTTTATAATATTTTAATGTTTACTCATTTAAAAAATAATAACAACTCTTTGCTTACTCGATTTTAATTTAGAGTGTCTCACACGCGCTTGATTTGATTCAAACTACTAATAAAAGGACATGTGTTTATTATGACCAAAAAATATCGCGAGGGTTTATTATGATCCTTTTAAAAAATTAAGGGGGCGATTTGGCCCTTCATCCCAATAAAAATATATGAAAATCTTTCTTTTTGTGCTCGAAACTTCTTTTTTAATCCACTTATAAAGGAAATTGCCTCCATAGTTAACCTTTTCAGCATAATCTCAAATTGGTTTTTTGAGATAAATGTATTGCATCACAACCTATTCTTCGTAACTTTTTCTCAAAGTTTCAAAGATTTAGTAATAATCAGAAAGAGTCAATGGATTGATTGATTTTAACTTTAATATTCATTTAGCAAATTAATGAGTGTTTGGTGCTTAGTTTATACTCATTCCATTTTAAAATATTTGTCATTTTAGAGATTTTTTTTTGTTCTAAAATATCTGTTGTTTTAGGATTTTAAAAAAAGTATTTATTATTATTTTTTTCAACTTTACCTTCCCTTTATTTCTCTACTAAATATTTGTATTAATTATTTTTATTTTTCTACATCAAAATAAAAAAAAGGATATTTTAGTTTTTTTACCTTATAATTATGATAATTAAATAACATTTTTAATCAGTGTGTCGAAACCTTAAACAATTAATATTTTGAAAGGGAGGGAGTAATGTTTTTGTAAACTGCTTTTTTACTTTATAGAACTAAGAAAATCATGGTTTTGGAAAAACTGAATTTTCTAGTTTGGGACAAACCATGGTTTACCAAAAGTAGTTAAATACTCAAAAGTAGGTCAATACTCAATCAAAAGAAGCCAAGTCACTTTTAACATAATTTTTTTCTTTCAAAATTACTTAATTGCTAGTATAAAAAGAAAATGAATTTTAATAATCATATAGTTTCAAACATAAGAATTAGCCAAATAAATAAAAATTCAATTAAATCCATTTTTAATATAATTCATGTTTTATAATATATTCCAGGTACATGAATTTCAATATAAAATTATATATTTAAATTGAATCGAATCCGACTTTTTTATTTTAAGAATCATTATTTTAGGCAGGCATAATTGCTTTTGAACCCCTTACACCAATAGAAGATTCATCTCACATATCAAATTTCAACTCCTTCCATTCTTCTCCTCTACCCCTTCTCAAGAAGGATTAGAATCCTTAAATAATACCACTTCTAAATGGGATAATTAACAAAATATGTTATTAAATAAAGATTTTTTAATTTTTTTAATTTTGATGAAATTAATTAGTTCATTAAAGCGAAACATCATTGTGTAGAGAACATTTAATGCAATTATTACATTATGAAATAAATACTCAATCATTGAGATCTAATGAGATAGATGTATTATTATCTAATAATTATCTTTTCTCATCAAACATAGTTCTTTGAAGGGTTAATTATCAATGTTTTTTAACGCATTTTTTAATTTCAAAGCATACAATTGAAAGGTGATATTTTGCTTATAAGATCACATTTGCCAAATAATATGTCATCATGCATTACATCGAAGCTTCGGTAATATGTGTTTAATCAACCATTCTGACAAATATTTATTTGCCTCATGTGAAAAATGACCTCCATCCCAAAAGACATGCTCTTTAGGATTTGAACAAACATGTACACCTTTAGCTCCACACATTGTCTTAAATGAGGGATTAAAATTATATTTGCCACCGATCCCACAACAAGCTTGTCTAAATGATTTAAATCCTGCATACGATGAAAAGGAAATAAAGTTATTCAAAGAATATGCATAATCAACCTCTATATATGTATCATAATAATTATGTTAAGATTGAATTACTAACCAAGATTTGAAAGATTGTCCAAAATCCATTGAAGTGCATTGTAAAGATCACCATATATAATATGCACATTTGGGTTCTTCTTTTGGACTTTCTCAAGTGCTACTTGAAGATGATTATTGTGATACATAAAAAAATCATTGTAATCTTTTAAACAACCAAGTGAATCATAGACATTAGAATTGTTTGATGAAGACCATGTAAGTAAGCTTGGTGTACAACCCATTTGAAAGCTGCCAGGTACAACCACTCGAAAAGCACCATAATGGATAACTTTCTATAACCAATTAATATAATAGATCAATATATTATAAGTAATGAAAATAAATAAATAATATATGATTTTGTCATAACAAAAGGTACACATTAACTTACTTTGACAGCATTCATAATACTTCGTATAACTCTAGGTACCATGATCTTCTTTACCTCCTCAATGCTTTTGCCTTGAAAAAATGCAAAATCATAATCATTGGTTCCAATTGTACCCACCATGAAAAGTGATGATTTGAGTTTCTCTTGGCAATCTATTAGAAATAACAAAATTTATTAATAATGCATTGTTGAAAGTGAGATTTTAAATTCGAATTTCGGTTAAAATTTAATTAATGAAAAAAACAATATTATGGAGATAAGAAATGTAGATAATAACCTTTTGTATCAGTGCATATTTTTGACAAATATTTCTTCAACCATTTAAGTTGTACACCAAGAGAATTGTTAGTGATTGGAGGTGGAATATTCCATTTTATTAGAGTTCTTACAGGTAAGGCAGTGACACCAGCTACTGCAAAATTTACTCCATGACTAAAATTTGAATTTGGATTTTCGTATGGTTCAAGTAATGGAAGCCCGGCTGATTGTGCTATAAAATTACATAAGAGAAATAACGGCTCAATTTAGAATTTACTCGAACATAATTTTTCATTCATAATAAAAAAAATCTTACTGAGCAAAATGAATTGTATACTCACCAATGTAATCAATCATTAGGAAACCATCTGATGGTCTACCAGTTGGTTTGTTAAGTGTTTGGCCGAAAGGCAACCTAGCATGATAAGCTTTAGGAAACTCTATAATAGAATTACCTGTATCTGATATTGAATCTCCTAATTGATATATTGCATCAAATCTACAGGTCTTGAGTTCTTGTGCATCACATGAATACAAATGAATAAAAATGAAAATAGAGTTGATAATGAGAACATAATAAGAAAAATCCACCTTGGAGGAACCCATGGCTTATTAGACAATAGTATTATGTGACAGAATATTTTTGTTTTGTTTTCTTTTTTATTCTTGTTGGAGTTAAATGAGATTATTTCCTTTAATCAACATTTTATATGCATAGCATTATTGCATTGTAACTAATAAATAAATGGTACAGCTAAGAATCACAAATTATGAACTAATTAATAAACCAATAACTCACCAAATTTGGATTTTCAGTTAACCAATAATTAATGATAAAATTATGATATATATATATATCAAATAGGTGGCAGATAAATTGCTACCACAAAATTAAACTTGGTTACTTAACTTTCTCTCCTTGGTGTGAATTTTAAATTTTGTACAATCAACAAAATTTGCTATTGATGGTCTCTTGATAACAATACTCCAATGTAATATTAAATATTAGATGTTATTTGTTACAAAAGTGGTTATTTTTTTTTTAAAGGTGTGAGAAGTGAGAGGTTTCAAATTCGAGTATTTTATATCACAAAATAAAGATGATAAAACTTGATCCGCCCCAATAAGAAATCCGTTCCGCTTCGAATTCGACGAAAAATTTTCGCTCCGTTTATGATAATGAAGCGGAGATGGAATTGAGTCTACTCGCCTCACATCAATTTCACAAAATTAATATATATTTTTTTATTATAATTTCATATTACATATATATATATAAAATTATTAATTTTTAAAAAAATTATATTATTGAATATTTAATTATATTATTATTTTTTAAATATTAATTAATAATATATAAAACTTAACATATCATTATATAAAAAAAAGGAAAAATAATGTGTGTGATTTATAAAATATCATTATATTAATTTTTTTTTCTTTTTTTTTTTAAATATGCATACTTCAGTTAATAATAAATATAATTCAGAAATTTTAATTAAAGAGTTGAATTAAAGATATTAGTTGTTAGAGATGTTAAAAAAGAAGAAGGCTATCTCATGTTGTGTAACATATAATTATTGTGTTTTTATTATATATTTCTCTCCTTAGTATTAAAAAAAAAAAGGTGGTTATTTGTTATAAATGAATTGTGCAATGCAGAGCATAGAATCTAAAATAATTAACATATATATGTATATAAATAAAATAATTAACATAAGTAATATATATATTAGCTGCCCTTTTGGCACTTATCTTCCAATAGAAACAGTATAAACAATGTTACAACCTATTCTTCTATTCCATGATGTTTGAGGGAAACACAATTAATAATTTAAGGCCTCTAAGGTTATGGGACAACCACTCCTCAATCTAGGAATATGTGCCTTGTTTTCTAGGCTGGAATCCATGTTATCAATTCTCCACCTGTGTAATTGATGAGAAAAGCTAAATACATTAGAAAAAAAAAAGTATACTGTATTTTTTTTTTTTTTTCAATATGCATAATTCAGTTAATAATAAATATAATAACTCCGCCACTAGGTGGATCTAGTGGCTGATTTAGAAATTTTAATTAAAGAGTTGAATTAAAAATAAATATATCATCTCAACAGTAAGTAAAAATTTATAAATTAAATAACGGTATTATTGCAAAACTCAATAAGTTATCCCAATCATTCAATAATTTATTTTTTATTTGGTTATATAGCAAAGTTTTGATAATACTCATCAAAGAAAAAAGTATTTTTCTAATTTCACTATACCTAATTGGTAAAATTAATAATAATTTGACTAACTAATATATCATCACATTAAACTTATAATAGTTTCTCATAATATTTTTTTTTGCAGAAAATCATAAATATTTCATTGTAAGAATTCTATTTAATAGGAAATAAAAATATTTCAAAATATTCAAATTCACAAATTATTTTGTACTCTCTGTGTCCTTCTTTCTTATAATAAAATTTATCTAGTTTTAATTTTTTTTTTAAAATTTTCTTGAATTAAATAAAGTTATTAAAAGATATGGTTTATACATTTTGAAAGACTATTAAAACTACAAGGTATATCAATCTATTTTCTATTTTCTATTTGATTATCAATTATATTTTTGTAATAAAATTTATTATTTTACGAAATCAATTTTAATATATATATATATATATATGCCCGACCGCTTGGGCTTCGCTCCATTCCTGACTTAGATTTGTTATTAGTTAGAGTATTCCCAATAATAATCTCTATTTTACTCCATATTATATTATAAACAATTCAATTTCTTATTTTAACTTATCTCGAAAATTATGTATACTCCAACAAAACTCTCTATTCCACTCTTTATTTCATTTTTTTATTAATAAATCTACAATTTCATTTCTTTATACATAAATTTATAAGTTCATTTCTTTTACTCTACATAAAATTTTTGAGGCTAAAAAAATATAATCTTTTTAAAAATATTAAAACAAATTATTATTATTATTATTATTATATCATTTCTTTTACTCTATATAAAATTTTTGCTAAAAAATATAACCTGATATAAAATATTATAACTATTATTATTATTATACTATAATTTTATTTCTTATACTTCACATAAAATTTTTACTACTAAAAAAGAATAATCTAATTTAAAATATTATAAAATAATATTTTTATAATAATAATAAATTTTTGA
This sequence comes from Vernicia montana, assembly GCA_949750685.1. Taxonomy (NCBI): domain Eukaryota; kingdom Viridiplantae; phylum Streptophyta; class Magnoliopsida; order Malpighiales; family Euphorbiaceae; genus Vernicia; species Vernicia montana. The sequence continues at coordinate 20,104 of CATKHJ010185424.1, forward strand.
TTAATAATAATAATTTTAAAAAAATGAAAGAAATGGAAAAAGAAGGAAAAAAAATATTAAAATATTGGTTAAGGAGCCAATCTCTCTCTTCAAATTTGAGGAGAGAGAAATGAGCTCTTAAAAATATTTAGAGAAAGAGAATAAATAGGAAGCTTGTTGGAAGGAAAATAGTGTGATATGACTCCCT
>CATKHJ010185427.1:0-12679 GCA_949750685.1 Vernicia montana
GGTTTGATTTTTTTTGGGCTTTTCGGGTCAGTTTTTGGGATTTTCGGGTCAGTTTTTGGGCTATTCTAAGGTCTGAAAAATTATCGGTCAGTGTCGTTGGATCCGAAATTAATTATCGGACCTATTGGCAGTCAGTTTTGATGAAAACTTGGTCAGTTTTGGAAAGGTATTGTCTGATATAGAAAGTCTGATCGGGGTCAAAAATTGTCAATCTCCTCATAATATTATGCATGAAAATCCATTTTTTCGAGCGGGACTGCCGTACCGGCTCTGCGTAGCGCACGAAATTTAATAGGTGTCAAGCTGCGGCAGTATCCTAGGGGTGCAAAATTGAGGGTTCACACTATGCATGTTCCAAAACATTTCTGGGCTGAAACTGTCATGACTATTGTTTTTCTTATCAATCGAATGCCTGCTAGGATTCTTGATTTTCAAACCCCTTTAAGTATGTTATCTAGATTTCATTCCATTCCCTCTGCTCAAAATTTGCCCTAAGGTTTTTGGCTGTGTGCACTATGTTCATGTTCATTCTCTTCATAAAGATAAACTTGATCATCATGATATCAAATGTATTTTTCTTGGCTATTCTAATTCACAAAAAGAATACAAATGTTTTCATCCTCCTACAGGAACCTACTATGTGTCAATGGATGTTCAGTTTTGTAAAAATGAGTCCTATTTTTTTGGAGATATATCTATGGTTCCTCTTTAGAGGGAGACTGGTAGTAAAAAAGAGGAACAACTATAGTTAGGGAAAAAAAATATGGGTCTTAGGTACAGAGAATATTAGGGAAATTGGGGAAGCCTTAGCTTTAGATGATGAACCTAATGATGAGAGACCTAAGAGACTAGTAAATGATGAACCTAATGGTGAGAGACTTGAAATACCAGCTCATTTTTTTTAGAAAGAATATTCTAGGAGAAAGGAAAATATCACTATTATGCCTCCTCTTAATTCTTGTACCTCTCTTGATGATACTATTATGCCATCGGATGAATCTTCCAAGACTAACACCGAGGTATGTACCTATTCTCCTGAATCTCTTGAAATTTCTAATCCCAATTCTATTTTTGATCAGAATAGGAGATATCCTCTTCATGAAAGAATATCACTTGATAGATTTGGTTTTTCAAAAGCCTCCAATGTTTTTATCCGATCTCCTACTTCATATCATATCACCTTCTGTCTAAGGCTAACTTAACATTTGCTCTTCAGTTGTCTTATGTTTTTGTTCCTCGTCATTTTTAGAAAGCCCTTGAAGATCCTAAGTGGAAGAATGCAATGGTAGATGAAATGATGGCTCTCCAAAAGAATTCTACTTGGGAAATGGGCGAGTTACCAATGGGAAAGAATACCATGGGGTGCAAATGGGAATTCACCGTCAAATACAAGTCGGATGGGATGGTTGAAAGATACAAGGCTAGGTTGGTCGCAAAAGGCTATACTCAAACTTATGATATTGACTATTAGGAGACTTTTGCACCAGTAACCAAGATGAATATTGTCTATATCATACTATCACTTGCAGTTAATTTAGACTAGCCTTTACGACAATTTGATGTGAAGAATGCCTTTCTTCATGGTGATCTAACAGAGGAAGTGTTCATGGATCCACCCCCAAGATTTACACTAAAAGAAGGAAAGGTATGCAAACTGAAAAAGGCATTATATGGATTAAAGCAATCGCCAAGGGCATAGTTTAGGAAATTGAGTAATGCAATGAAAAACTAAGGATTCAAGCAAGCTTTGGCAGATCATACCTTATTCTATAAACATGATCATAATGATATTACCTTGTTTCTTATCTATGTTGATGATGATTGTAACAGGTAATAACATAGATGAAATTGAGAAACTTCGAAGCTATCTAGCCAAAGAATTTGAGATAAAGGATTTATGGCTTCTCAAATACTTCTTAAGCATCGAAGTCTCTCAGTCTAAGCAATGATTGTTTATTTCCTAAAGGAAGTATACTTTGGATCTACTAGATGAAACTGGTAACTCAGCATGTGAACCTATAGATACTCTTATTGAGGTAAATCATGGCCTTTCTATTTATCCTAATCAAATTCCAACAAACAAGGAGAGATATCAGAGGATAGTGGGGCAATTGATCTATTTAACTCACACGAGGCTAGATTTAGCATATGCAGTCAGTGTTGAGTCAGTTTATGCACAATCCAAGTGATCATCACATGAATGTTGTCAACCGTATTCTGGTTTATTTAAAAGCAGCTCCAGGTAAAGGTGTTTTGTTCTCCAAACATGGACATCTTGATGTTATGGGATATACAGACTTTGATTTTGCTGGTAGTATACTAGATAGAAAATCCACTTCCGGATATTTTTCGTTTGTTGGAGGCAACTTGGTGACTTGGAGAAGTAAAAGGCAGAATGTGGTTTTATTATCTAGTGCAAAAGCTGAATATCGTGCTATGCATCATGCAATCACATAACTTTCTTGGCTGAAAATTCTCTTAACAAAACTTGAGTTTGGTCCAACAAAACCTATGGTTTTGTTTTGTGATAATATGGCAGCCATTGAGATTGCTAATAATCCAATACAACATTATCGAATTAAGCATGTTGAACTTGACATGAACTATATTAAAGATAATCTTAATTCTGGCACAATAGAAATCCCTTATACTAGGAGTTCATATCAGTTGGCTGACATTATGACTCATATTGTCACTAGTGGACCGTTCTATACATCGCTATCCAAGTTGGGCATATATGATATCTATGCCCCAACTTGACGGGGAGAGTTAGCAGGAATGGGCTTTGATTCTTTCCCATTCTGTATATTTTCTTTATAGTTTCCCTTAATTTAGAAATATATATACAGTTGTATGGTTCTGTATATTTCCTTTATAGGTTTCTTGTATCTTGTATATATATCATTGAAATATATGAAAGTATTCATTTCGCATATTTATAACTATAACTCAAGATAATATGGATCTAGATTGGCATTTGATGCATAAATCTTAATGGCTAATAGGATAGTAGTCATGAGGTTGTTGCAAAGGTGTTCACTGCAAGTCCTCTACAAGAACTCCCATAGTTCCTAAGCTACAAACACAGCTTGTCATTCAAATTTCACACCAGTAAGTGAGGTCATTTAGGGAAAAATAACAAGTGTTACATACTTCTCATTAGGACAATACAAGGTAACGACCACTCAATTTTCAAGAAAACATTCTGGGCAGTGAAACTTCTAATCACATGATTTTTGTGCTTGTAAAATATAAAAGACAACTGAAACACAATTTCTTCCTTGAGTCAAATTGCAAATATTAAGGAAGTTTTATTGAAGCATTGCACAAAGATTGAAGCTACTTCGGCAATGGTATGCTTGATAAATAAAATGAAATTAATAGAATAGCAATAAAGCTTACCAACAATTGTCCAACCTCATTGCCAACATACTCCCCAAACAGCTACTCAGCTAAAGATAGAGTAAACACGAAAGAAGTTCCAGGACCATAGCTTGTAGTAAGCTCTCCTGAAACTTGAATATTTGATTTAACAGCCCATAAGGTTGGAAGTTTGTCCATCAATGCAGGATGACATGTTGTCTTACATTACATGCTACAGTATAATTAGACAACAAATCTACATTCATATATATTCATCAAAGTTCAATCATAATCAAATCACGAAAGTCAACTGCTTTTTCCTTAGAAGTCCCCATGGAAGGAGTGTGACAACCGGAGAAGCACAAATAGCTCCATATAACCTTTTTTCCTCCACTTGTTTGCTTGTGATTTGCCGGAGAACCTCACAATCTCTTAACCTTACTGAACCGGGCATTCCTCCCTTAAAAAAGACGCATTTAACATTACCCTTTGTTGAAATGATGCGTCCAAACCAAACTACAAAAACTAACACTACATTCTCATTAACATTCACTAACATTTCCTTATACTAAACTTCTTAAACTAAGAAAACACAGGTCAGAGTAGGAGAGAGGCACATACTCCCTCTCTCTCACACACACAAATAAGTAGTGTTCTCATCTAATAATTTTCAATTTTTCATTATTTTATCAATGCATTTTAATTACTACAACCAACTGGGATGAATTATTACTACAAAATTCAAAATGCCACCTACCGGCAAAGCCACAAGATCAAAAACTTCATTAGAACAGTTGGTGATGGAGGTATCAACAACCAGTCTAATGCCACCAGCAGCTTCAATCTCAAGCTGTAGTTCTACAGAGGCAACAATCACCTTTGCACCATCTCGATGTAGAACATCAACAATATTAACTACCTCTATTTCTTTTCTTCTGTTCCAAACCTAATAAGAACCAGAACCTGCTCATCCACAGAAACCACAAAATCAAGATTTATCCAAAATTTTAAAAAAGAAATTATCAAAATTTCAAAATTGTAAGCATTTTAAAAGAAAAGGGTTTAAAGGGGTTTAAAGGGTTTAAAGAAAAAGAGACCTTTACCTTCTTAGGCGGAACGGAGGCTAAGGTGCTTGCATCTAAAATCGTTGTTGTGGGAATTGTGGGAGATGGAGTTTTGTTGGGTTTTGAAGAGCTCTTTCTTGGAGTTCATGTGTTTGGCTTGGGAGGAGAGGCCATGGACGCAAATGAGAAAGAGGACAGTGAAGTTGCAGAGGCAGCCATTTGTTGTGGAATTCGGATTACTTCCACCAATAATAACAAGTTCACTTTGAAATTATTGTACAGGTGAATAGAGTGAAAACACAAATCACCCCAAAGTAAATTCCTAGGAAAGTGTGATGGATCACAATGGTTCACTTAAATACCACACTCCTTAGACAAAATTTTACTAAGACAAGTAATTTAATAGCACATAGCACATCAGAATAGCTATTAAATAGATATAAAGAGAACATCAGAATATTATACCTACGTCCTTGAACACTGCCAAAATAATATTTCAATAATTTCAAAAAAATATTATAAAATAGAGAAGAAATAATACAATTTAAAACCTTAGAAATATAAGAGACTTTAATTGTTGGAATAATTTAAAACTAAAGGAGGAGGCTTCCTTTTATAACTAAGGAAGCCTCCTCATTTCCCACATCATTTCGATGTGGGATTTGAGGAAATGAGCCAAAGTCAACACCATTGAAGTAGAGGTCCTGATAAAAGAAAGCTTTGAGGGAGGTGGCGATAAACATAACAAAGACTCCATTATTGATTGTGTAGCTTCGCTGAACTAAAACGGTTAACCCTGCCAATATAGCCATATATATAGGATATATCTTTTAAAGTAGGTTGAATTACCATTTATAGGCTCCCTTTGTTTGGTGAAATTATCTATGTTTGCAGCGTTTGCAAAATTAGTCAATGTAAAATATTTTTCAAGATTAAAGTATGTTTAAGGAAAATTACTTTCTTATTAAAAAAATTATTTTCTAAATTTTAATAAATTAATTATTATGAAAAGAAAATATATAAATACACACTTATTAAAAAGATAAATAAGTAATTGTCACAAAAATTTTACTCATAAAATCATGGCTTATATTGCATATTCTTTTTAATTTTGTTATCAATTGACATGTGACAGAAATTATGAGCTCAAAAACATTCTAACCTAGCCCTAATACTAGCTTCAGTTTTTATATGGCAAAGTTGTTGATATAAGTAATTTTAATCTTTGTTTTATAAATTAATTTTAATTTTAATTTTAATTTTATTAATTTTTATTAGATATTTGCTTTATGTATGCTATGTTATATTTATTTAGCCTATAATAATTTTTTTTTTTTCCAAAGAAGAATTACTAACATTAACATTAAAGGGGCATTGAGCCCAAGTAAGTACAAGTACAAATAAGCCCAGCAAATTACACCAAATAAGGATCCAGGGTCCAAATACATCATACACATTAAAGGGTTTTTAACTTTGGGCTTAAAACCTAAATTTATATAAACAAAGTCTGTGGAATAGACGGCCCGAAGGCCATAAAGAATTGGTAATTTATGCAAATACCCTTGGCTCTCCTTCTTTCTTCTTGCGGTCGGCATCGTCTCCATCACCGCCACTAGAGGCAAAGATGAGACTGAGAACACCATAGATCAGGTATATACAGCTGGTATAACCCTTAGATCCTTGTACCTTTGAGCATCAACAAACGCCCACCATTGCCAAAGAATGCCTGGAGCAGTGTATTTCTGACAGAGGACCAAAACCCTTCTTTGAGACAGCCATGGTCTTGAGGTTAAAGTATCTCCATCAGTGACAGTGGATCTTAGCAATAAAACCATGTTAGACTTTTGAAGAGCAAGCTATGAAATTCCACTGCCATCGCTAGCAATAACTTCCCCCTCCCATCTACTACATTCTTTGTGCATATCAACAAAAGAAAGGAGGTAGTGAGAAGGCCGGACATCGCCAGGCTGAGGCATGGCAAGGTCTCTGCCATTTGCCATGAGGCCAAAACAAAGCAACAAGACTAGAGAAACTAAACCCAGACTGGCTGGGAGAGAGAGAGAAAACACAAAAAAAGCCTAAAGATTTTGGGGTCCTCCTCCTATGGCCGGAGCAACCGGAAGGATCCTCCTCCAGAAACCCTATGAAAAGGAACCCAAGCTTTCAGAGAAAAAGACTTAGAGAGAGAAAACATTGTATGTCCACTTCCACTTATGAAGTTGGGCATATAATAAATTATTGGTAAAGGTTATATTCTTTTAATTAATTTGCTAAACTTGAATTCTTATATGGTTGCTACAAAACTTGAATTCGTATTTATGTGTTCCTTATCTTTGTAGGGCGAGGATTTGGTTATAGCAATCAATGAATAAGTCTATTTTATTGGGAAAATAATTGGTTTCGTGATCATTACTTTGATGATGTGAATAAAGATATGACAATAATTGTCTTCTTTTATATCTAAATTATGTCAAAATATTATATAATTGCTTTTATTTTATTAACATAATTGCGTCAGAATTATCCAATTATTAAAATAGTGAAAGTAAAAGTGATAGAAACTTTTCTATGCAGCCAATTATTAATTGTATTTTATTTAACTACCCAAATTTACATCTATGTTCATCTAAGTTATTTTTATTGTTTTATTTATCATCATTATTTGTAATTTAAAATAATATATGGATGTCTAAACAATAATTTTAATATATTTCTCCTAATTTAAATTGTGATTTCTAGGATTTATGTTTGTCTCGTCTTATAGATAACATCATACACCTTATATATATATGTCAGTATTGTGGAAGGACATTTCAACTTGGGTCATTTATGTCAAATCATATATATATATACTTGCGCTAGAGTCAATTCACTTTATGTTTATTACTCTTTCATGTATTTTATTTGCTTTTATACTCCATTTTTGTATCATACTTTATTTTTATTTTATTCTAATAGATCAATAAAATTTTAAAATCTTTTCCATTCGAGAAATTCATAATTTTTAGACTTTTTGTATGATGAGTCTAGAATAGATTGGTACTGTTGATTGTGGGTTTCTCGGAAGAGTAGAACCTGCAGACAGAAAAATCTTTTAATTAGTTGAATTTGCATGAAAATTGATTAGGATTAAGAGAAATTATGTTTTAATGTGATTATCTAGCACCAATGTGTTTATATGTGTTTATTATCTAATTGTAGAAGAGGAAAATAGCCAACAAGGGAGTCAAGATCAAAAGGAGGAAGACAACCTCTATTGTTTGTGCTACAAAGAAAGCTAGTATAAAGAACAAGTGCAAGTGAAAGTGAGTGTTTTCTATACTATTATGCATATGGTATTACCTTCATTGCTCTTATTGTTGTTATAGTCAAATGTTCATTGAGAATTCTATAACTTTATTCTTGAATATATGTGTCACGACCCGACTCTATAGGCACGTGACCGGCACTAGGGTACGAAAAAGCTTAAGACTTCTAGAACCCGTAGTCAGCCTGATATATCAAATCATCAAAGAATATACCACAGAATCATAACTCAATGGCTAAGGGCTCACATGCTAACAAAACATGTATCAACATCATAATATATCAAACTGTCACATCTCATCAGGTTCCTGTTCAGCAGACTATCTCATAATGTCATAATATTGACATCACACATAATTATACAATAATATAGATACAAACAGATTCTACTGTAATTGTGAAAATTTTAGAATTTATTATTACACACAACAATATTTATTTACAAAATTCACTGTCGAAGGAGATGGCAGGGAAACTCAACAGTAGTAACTTATCCTGCAACCTGAAAAAAAGTAGTGAGACAGGAATGAGCGCCTCAACTGAGTGAGTGATACCAACCAATATACAAATATGGTGTCCTAATATCATTCTATCATTAATACTCATGCAACGTGTCACATTTACAAATTATCATATAATCTCATACAAGAATGGGAATCAGTCCACAGGAATCATACTAAACCTCAATACGGGGAGCCGACCCCCACCTTGGCTCTCTGTGTCCAATTGAAATTACTTTAAAAATCCAATACATAGTGTACCAGTTGTTCCTGGCCGAAACCATGCAGCGACCCGACTGGCAGCAGCGAGCGATGAGCAAGCTCTTGAGCTGTCATACACCAGTCAAAGCTCATCCATCATATATCATATTCATATTCCTAGTGATCCCTGTGTCATCCCAATACCATCCAGCATCCACAATTATTATGCAATACATAACTAATAAATCATTCACATACATGTGCCAGAATGCTCAATAATTACTCATAGTGTATAATTATATAATATATATTCATAAGATAAATGTAGATGCATGGAAGGCAGGAAAGTATATTAGAATCACTCACAACACAGGTGCTGAGAATCAAAGTCGATCACTGACTAGGACCTGGAGCTGTAGATGACGGTCCTGGACGATCTAGAAAATGAAATATTAACAAATTATGAAGAATGAAATTTAATCACAATTGATTATCTAAATTCATAACAATTCCGTTACGCAGAAATAAACCATTCTGATAATAAATTAATCATCAGGGACAAATTCCGGACTGTCGGACGCACTCATCGGAGAGTCGCCGAAAAAGTCATCGGAAAATATCAACGGTGTCAGATAGCGGCGAAATTGGTGTCAATATGTTCATATCGAAGCATGGATACCAAAAATATGTACCACTTATTTTTCTCACCGGAGGATTGCCGAAAAACGCGTCGGCAGATCCGAAATTACACCGTATTTAGGCAAAAATTCAAACGTTCACCATAATTCACGAATGAGATACCGAATCAAAGCTTACGAGATAAGAAAACCAACGGTACAAGAATCGTCGGAAATGGAGGTTGAAAAGTCGACGAAATGAAGCTTGGAAGATTGCTGGCCGGAGGACGCCTCGGCGGCACATGCGGCAGCAAACGGCGATCGGCTGGATACCGTTGGAAGCATCTCGGCCTCCTCTTTCTGGTGGTCAGGCGCGTGTCTGATTATGATGATCGAAAGACGGCGAACAAATCTGATTTTCCTTTCTCTCTCTCTCTCCTGCCTGACCAATTCTACTTCTCTATCTCCTTTTTCTTTTTTCTTTTTTTATTCTGTTTTTATTCTGTTTCCTTTATCTTATATATAATAATAATAATAATAATAATAGATAAGGATAATATCAATAATAATAATAATAATAATCTAAAAATTAATTTAAATAAATTTAACTTTTAAATAATTAAATTAATTAATTAATTTACTTTACTAAAATAATTACCCAAAATTAATAAATTAAAATTCGAGATATTACAATCTTCCCCCCTTAAAGAAATTCATCCTCGAATTTAAATAAAAACAATAATTCATAAAGACAATATACATTATTACATAAACACTTAAAAACATTAAAAAATATTACATTTCAAAACAAATTAACTAGCCCAAAACAAATAAGGGTATTTCGCTCTCATCTCGGCTTCTACTTCCTACGTACACTCTTCAGTAGTGTAATTCCGCCACATAACCTTAACCATAGGGATTTCCTTAAAACGAAGCCTGCGAATATGAAAATCCACTATAGCTACAGGAACTTCCTCATAAGATAGATTTTCACTAATATGAATCTCTTGTGGCTGTAAAACATGAGAAGGATCAGAAATATATTTCCTCAACATAGAGATATGGAATACATGATGAATATGTGAAAGGTCTGATGGCAAATCCAAACGATATGCAACTGTTCCAACTCGCTCTAAAATCACATATGGACCAATGTACCTTGGTGCCAACTTCCCTTTCTTCCCAAATCTCATTATTCCTTTCATAGGAGAAACTTTCAGGAAAACAAAATCACCCACATCAAAATGAAGATCTTTACGCCTTAGATCCGCATAGCTCTTTTGTCTGCTAAAGGCAGTCTTCAGCCGCTCTCAAATTACAGGAACTCTTTCTGAAGTGATATGAACCAAGTTAGATCCTGCCAACTGTTTCTCTCCAATTTCCTCCCAACAAACTGGAGATCTGCACTTTCTGCCATACAGAGCCTCATAAGGAGCTATTTCAATACTGGCATGATAGCTATTATTATAAGCAAACTCAATCAATGGCAAGTGTCAATCACAATGACCTCCAAAGTCAAGTATACACATTTGAAGCATATCCTCTAACGTCTAAATTGTTCTTTCAAACTGACCATCCGTCTGAGGGTGAAATGCTGTGCTGAAATCTAATCTTGTACCCAAGGCATCTTGTAAAGATTTCCAGAACCTGAAAGTAAACTGGGGTCCTCTATCTGACACAATAGAGACTGGAACTCCATGTAAACAAACTATCTTTTCCACATACAATCTTGCATACTTAGCAACAGAATAATTGACCTTAATAGGAATAAAGTGAGCCGATTTAGTTAATCGATCCACAATAACCCATATAGAGTCATATCCTGCAACAGTCCTAGGCAATCCAGTCATAAAATCCATGGTGATCCTTTCCCATTTTCACTCAGGGATAGGGAGTGGCTGCAACAACCCAGAAGATTTCTGATGTTCCAACTTTACTTGTTGACAAGTTAGGCATCTAGAAACAAATTCAGCAACATCTTTCTTTATAATCCTGCATAACTGTGGGTCCCATTTCTGAGCTACCTTGATTCTTTCCACTAGAACTGAGCGAACTTTGAAATGTGCCATCAGTACTCCAGAACTGTGCACCTCCAACATTAATCCTTCATCGAATAATTTCTGCAACTCTTTAACTATAGATCTTTTCTCTACCACAATGTGAGCCAAACTACCAGAGGACTTCCTACTTAATGCATCAGCTACAACATTTGCTTTACCAGGGTGGTAAAGAATAGTGCAGTCATAGTCTTTAAGAAGCTCCATCCATCTTCTTTGCCTCAAATTCAAGTCTCTTTAGTCAAAAATGTATTTTAAGCTCTTGTGATCCGTGTAGATCTCACAAGTTTCACCATACAAGTAATGCCTCCAAATTTTCAAGGCAAAAATTACTGTTGTCATTTCCAAATCATGGGTGGGGTAATTCTGCTCATATTTCTTTAACTGACGAAAGGCATAAGCAATCACTTTACCATTTTGCATCAAAACACACCCCAAACCAACTCTCGAAGCATCACAGTAAACGGTGTAACCGCCAATACCCGAAGGTAAAGCTAATACTGGAGCTGAGGTAAGGCAATGTTTAAGCCTTTGGAAACTATCTTCACACGCCTCAGTCCATTGAAACTTAACATTTTTCTGTGTCAACCGAGTCAAAGGAGCTGCTATCCTTGAAAAATCTTGAACAAAGCGGCGATAATAGTCTGTTAACCCAAGAAAACTGCAGATCTCGGTGACTGTAGTAGGCCTCAACCAATTTGTGACAGCTTCTACCTTTTTGGGGTCTACCATAATACCATCTTTAGTAACAACATGTCCCAAAAAAGTTACACTGTCCATCCAAAATTCACATTTGGTAAATTTTGCATAAAGCTGGAAATTTCTCAAAGTCTGCAAAATTATTCTCAAATGTTGAGCATGCTCTTTAGAAGTTTTCGAGTATACCAGAATGTCATCAATAAACACAATGACAAACCGATCAAGGAATGGCTTAAATACTCGATTCATCAGATCCATAAACGCGGCAGGTGCATTAATGAGTCCAAAAGACATCACAAGGAACTCATAATGTCCATACCGAGTTCTGAATGCTGTTTTAAGAATATCCTCCCTCCTGATCCTCAATTGGTGATATCCCGATCGAAGATCAATTTTGGAAAAACATTTGGCACCCTGAAGCTGGTCGAACAAATCATCAATTCGAGGAAGAGGAAATTTATTCTTGATGGTCACCTTATTCAACTGTCTGTAATCAATACAGAGACGCATCGATCCATCCTTCTTTTTCACAAATAACACTGGAGCACCCCAGGGGGAAGTACTGGGTTGGATAAAACCCTTATCCAAAAGATCTTGCAATTGATCTCTGAGCTCCTTTAATTCAGTAGGTGCCATTCTATAAGGTGGCATAGATATAGGATCTGTTCCCGGTACCACATCAATACAAAATTCTATCTCCCTGTTAGGAGGTAATCCTGGAAGTTCTTCAGGAAACACGTCGGGAAATTCATTTGCTACAGGTACATTCTCCACCTTTCCTACTTCTTTAGAACATCTCTGACGACAGCTAAATAACCTTGACAGCCACGCCGTAACATTTTTCTGGCACTGATAGCTGAAACAAGGTTATA
>CATKHJ010185516.1:0-11251 GCA_949750685.1 Vernicia montana
ATTGCTTCCTTTATTTAATTCCTTTATTGCTTCTGTTATTTTATTTATTGCTTTACTTTACTTTAATTCATGCATTGTATAATTGTTCATGCATTATAATTGTTCATGAAATCATTTTAAGCCATTTTGTATTAAATTTGCCAAACCAATTAAATGAACCGAAAACCTAGTCCCCGAATCCTCTTTGGTAATTGAGGACTAATGCACTTTTTCATTAGATAATAACTAGAGTCAAAAATGGGTTTTTTCTTAACTTTTTCCAAATGAAATAAAATTAACGTGGCGACTCCTAATGCACCTTTTCAAAATCAACCTATCCAAACCCGAGGGTTCCATCGTAAGTTCAAACTCGAATGAGAATTTCGATTCCCCTTTAGCGGATCGGACCGGTGCTCGGGCGAGGCCTCACAGTTGGTAACTCTGCTAGGGACCACCTTCTTTTTAATAAAAAGAAAATAAGAGGACTACTAATAGGGTACCCAATGCAAGTAACCTTACCCTTTCATGTAATGAACCTAGAACCTGACCTTAGGTTGTATGTACCATAAGCAAAGCCTTGTACAATTGAATACTCATGAAATATTTTTTTTCCATGCATATCATGCACCCATAATGTACAAAACAACATGTATTCATCTCATACCTAGGTTAAACCTTGAACTGATGAAGGGTCAAACACTCTCACCTCGATCCAATCACCTTTGCCCCACAAACCTTAAACACCATCACCCCTTATCTAAGGTACCTTACCTAGTACCTTCAGCACCACTACATATAAGCCTAACACCCTTGGCCCATTACCTTCAAGATCGACCCATTACCCAATACCTTAAGCCTGATACCTTTGGCCCAACATGCTACCCTAAGCCTAAAACCTTGACCCATCCTACCTTAGGAAATCCTCAAAAGTTCAATGCCTTTGGCCCATCTTACTTTAAGCCCAAAAACGGTTGACCCACAATACTATATGGAATCATTTTCCCTCAAAGTCTGTATACCCCTACCCTCATGGCCAATCCAATTGACATGGCTGCCCTGACCATCATTTTTGCCTCTTCCTACCAGAAAGGACCATCACCTCTTCCTACCAGAAAAGACCATCAATCTATTCAACCATCCTACCAGAAAGGACCATCAATCTATTCAACCATTCTACCATAAAGGACCATCAATCTATCCAACCATCCTACCAGAAAGGAAACCTCTTCCTACTAGAAAGGGAACCTCTTACCAGAAAGGATCCCACCTTATCCTACCCATCACTATGTAGAAGATAGACCCCACCTTACCCTACTCCCATTATCTTTTCATATCACCACCAAACACTCACTGGATTTTCTTTTGGTTTTTTCTTCAAGGTACCAATGGCCAAGATGATTGATATGGATACTATAGACACCATCCTTAAAAAGCAAGAGGAAAGTCTCCAAGCTATTCTTACCTTCGCTCTTAATGCACAATAACTCCAAATTAAGGAACAAACATTGAGGAAGTTCAGACTATGATTAGCCAAACCATTCTTAACTTGACCAACCCAAACCCAGTTTTGGACCAGACCACCCTAAATCTGAACCGAGCCAATCCTGTTCCGGCCCAAACCCATGATAACACTACTTCATCATCCAAAACAACCATTAACCTTATAGACAAGGAAAAGGTTGTTGCTAGTACCCTCTTAACCCAGTGAGGTTCCAGACATCATTACCCAATTTATTTTCTCTCCTGCGAATCCTTTTCAAATGAATAAAGCTTTCTCTCACCCTGACCTGAGAAAAATCATAAAGAAACTTGAAGCTATGGAGAGAACCATCAAAACCCTAAAGCATAGCAGTGACTTGATTGATATGGATAGCTTGACCCTCTTTCCTAATGCCAAGCTTCCTCCAAAATTCAAAATGCCTGAACTCGAGAGTTTTGATGGAACCTCTTATCCTAAGACTCATCTGAAAATATATGTGGGGGCAATGCAACCTTTGGGACTTAGCAATGACCTCCTTGCTCAGTTGTTCCAACAATCCCTAATCGGTGCAGCCAAGAGATGGTTTCTTTCACTGGACAAGAGTCAAAAGAGAACATGGAATGATATCTGTAATGCTTTTGTCAAGCAATATCATTACAATACTAAATTAGATGTCACCTGGCGTAATTTGGAAACTACCAGAGAACTTCCAAATGAGTCCTTCTCCATGTTCTTTACAAGGTGGAGGGCTAAAGCAGCTCAAATGGTAACAGACCAGCCGAATAAGAACAAATGGACATCCTTGTCAAGAACCTACTTCCAGTTTACCGAACTCAGTTGGTAACCCAATACTTGCCCACCTTCAAAGCTTTGGTTGCAATTGCATCAAGGGTTAAAGATTACATTCGAAGTGAATCATTTCAACCTGAATTCTCCACCACTGATCTGAATAGTGATGAGGAATCTGAACCCCATAACCTTTGAGGCTAAGACCGACATGCCTCGATCCTACCTTCTTTTTCAAGCCAAATCCATCACTATATGGAAAACAGACCCCACCTCACCATTACCTAAGTAGCATTTTATGGAGGGGTTCAAGCTCAACTTATCTGACTTGTCTGAAATTGAATCCAAATCCAAGTCCAAGTCCAAATTCAAATCTGTGCCCGAGTCTGAGTCCAAATTCGAGTCTGAGTCCATGTTCAGAGTCCAAATCTGAGTGCGAGTTTGAGTCTATCATTTTTGTATTCTTTTATCGATTTTGTACTATTGTCTCCTGTTATAATAAAATTATTCTAGCATTTCTCTTTTTCTCATCCTTTTTGTTCAAGTCCTATACAGTTGAGTAAAAAATAAATAATAAAGATAAAAAAAAATCAATGGATTTTGGCAAACATTTCATTTCACCATGAAATCCACAATGAATTGGAAGAATCAAAACTTGAGGTGTTTCTTGTGCCCGCATCAACAGCCGCTTCACTAGCTCCTAATCAAAGGCTAGTCAAAATAATAGTGAACACCAAATGGTGATCTCTTCAATTGGAGTAGGCGAAGCCAAAGGCAATCCAATAAAGTTACCCATTGCACTTTTGGGTAATCAAACATAACACCTCAACAAAGGGGCAACAATCCCTAAAGGACCTGTTATCCTCACAAGGTTTCTCTCTATACCAAGAAATTCAATGGAATGGTCTAAACAAAGGTCAGAGCCCCAAGATGAAGGAAAGCAGTAGTCCAAATCATGGTGGAATATTTTTTTTTTAAAATGCCAAAATTCATTGATTAGCTCGCTAAGTTGAAAACCCGAAAGGGCGACTTAGGCATAAATTAGAGCAAGCTCGTCGAGTTGAAAATCCAAAAGGGCGGCTCGGGCAGAAGTTAGAGCTAAAAAAAACAAAGAAAAAAAAGAGTCATCTTAGTCAAATCATTATGTCTCGTATGTCCTTATCTAGCATTAAAGGCATATCTTCTTAAGTCATCATCCTCCGGCTCTCACCTTCCGAATCATCTTCTATTAATCCGTTATGGTCATGTCTTCCATATTATCCTCCCTGTTATCTGTCACGTCTCTTAGCTCAAGCAGCTAAGTTACCCTTATCATTTAGTAGGGGCATATCCTTCCTGTCATCTGTCACGTCTCTTAGCTCAAACAACTAAGTAACCCTTATCATTCATTAAGGGTATATCCTTCAAGTCGTCTGTCAAGTCTTTTAGCTCAAAAAGCTAAACAACTCCTTCATCAATCAAGGGGCGCGTATTCCGAGTCATTGTCCAAAATCAATCCAATGTCTTCCCAAGAGTCCTGTCACTCTAAGAGTCTATTCAATCTCAGACAATAAGATAAGTTGTGTTTGTCTTCTCCATAAATCATGCTGCAATAGTAAAATCATACAATCTCCCTAACACCTTTTCAAAAGGTCCAACCTGCCATCCTTTCAAACCTAAGTCTCCTTGGAAAATCTCATCTTCCAAGGGCCAAGCCCAACAAAAATCCCAAATTTCTCAAAAACTCATGATCCTTTAAGCCTAGTTTCCTTGGCAAAGCCAAAAGTCAAGCCATGACTTCCAAGGCCTATCATCCTTAAGTTGATTAAAAAGGGCCTAAACCAGTCAAAGCCCATTCCAAGCCTCCTTGGAAAATTCATACCATCCCTTCAAATCTAAGCCTCCTTGGCAAAATCATATCATCCCTAAAGTCTAAGTCATTTGGACAACCAAATCAAAAGGCAAACCAGCTAGTGAAATCACCTTCAAAAGCCATGTCCAAGGCAGAATCTTAACAGATGGGTAACATAAACCCAACCCATAATCTTCACCTTTGAAAAGGCCAAACCTGACCAAGCCTTCCTACTTAGTACTCTTCTCTAAGGCCAAATCCAATTGAGCCTTCCCACCTAATCTTCTCTAAGGCCATACCTGACCGAGCCTTCCTACCTAATGTCCTTCAAAGCTAAACCTGACCTAGCCTTCCTAAAATAACCTTCCATGCCATACCTTACTGAACCTTCCAAGCATGACCTCCTCTAAGACCAAAACCTGACCTAGCCTTCCTAAAATAACCTTCCAGGCCATACCTGACTGAGCCTTCCAAGCATGACCTCCTTTAAAGCCAAAACCCAACCTAGCCTTCTAAAATAACCTTCCAAGGCCAAACCTAACCGATCCTACCAAAAGGCCAAACCTGACCTTCTAGAATGATCTTCTCCGAGGCCACACCTGACCGAGCCTTCCAAGATAACTTTCCAAGCTATACTTGACCTAGCCTTTCAAGATAACTTTCCAGGCCATACCTTACTGAGCCTTCCAAGGGCCAAACTTAACCGAGCCACTTTCATCATCCTTCCGAGAATGACCGCATCCTCCAAGGCCAAAACCTAACCTAGCCTTGACTTCCTCCTAAGGTAGAATAACCAAGCCACATTTCATTATATTGACCCTTCACAGGTTTAAGGTATTCAAATCATAAAAATCTTTGCATAGTCAGATGTATTTTACACTAAAAAGGTTGCTAATCAGAGCTCCTAAAATCAAGATGGATCATTAATCTGAATTCCACGAATCAAGATAGACCATCAATCCGAATTCCATGAATTAAGACAGATCATCAATCTGAATTTCTGAATCAAAACGGGTCATCAATCTGATTTCTTGAATCAAGCAGTCATAGGGTCCTTAACTCAAACCAATCAAATCTCAAAAATCAGACCTATCCTAGGATAGCCTTAGGATCCATACCTTAAATCTAAATTAGGTTTTCCCTTCATAATCAAACCTATCCTAGGATAGCCTTAGGATCCATACCTTAAATCTGAATTAGATTTTCCCATCTACAATCAGACCCATCCTAAGATAGCCTTAGGATCCTTTTCCCCTAGCAGACCAGGAATACCATTTTCATTCCAGATTCACCCAAGCAGACCGGGAATATCACTTTCATTCTAGATTTTCCCAAGAAGATCGAGAATATCACTTCATCCACCCGTAAATGTCTAGCAACGATCACCTAGATATCTCTATGGTTCCTTTTCCATTTCCTTATCAACCTTTACCCATAAATGTCTAAACACCGACCTAGGCATCGCATTGGTTCATTTTTTCCATCCCTTTTCTCAGGTTCACTATCATCAGAATCACCTTATAAATAAGACAATTTTGATGAGAGGGTACCTGTGAACCCTTAATTTTACACCTTCTGGCATACAACCAGACCCTAGAGGCACCTAGGCTCGGTAAACAGACCTCCGGAAGCCAAAATCGCCAAAATTCCAAAAATCAAGAATCCTAGCCTCGGGACTCGGGACCCATCCCTCAAGCCTCTAAATCATCCTTAGATCATCTTGGATTGAATAACGAGCACAACGCAACTGGAATCATATAAAATGAACATAAAACAAGCGAAAATGGGCCGAACAGACCCGATTTAGGCCTATAATCGCATACACCCATCCGGTGACTACATGGGGAACATGCGGTGACCGCTTGGCCATATGCAGTCACCATTACATGATCGTATACTGCCATGAGGTGACCGCATGGCTGTATACGGTCACAGGCTCCTATTCACAAATCCCACATTGGAATTCGCACCAAATCGTCTTCAACTCTCTCCCTATATAAAGGAGACCCCCCAGCTCATTTGACAACTCAGAGCTTGCTCACACATCCCTTGGCTTGCTTGATGAGCCTTTACATCAAACGAGTCACCCCCTAAGCTTGGTCCGAAAGGAACGAGCTCCCCAGTTTCTTTTATTTCTTGCTTTGCTATTGCTCCTTGCTTTGCAAAATGAGATTAAGTTGCGACTTCCCGAGTCGACCCGCAGAGTCAAAAGTTTCCCGCCGTTCGAGGTAAGTCCGCCACCGACCAAGACAAGTCTCCACCGTCCCAAAGTTGCTCAAGCACAAGGTAAGCTTCTTTTCCTTTCTCTTTTCATTTTATTTATTTATTTATTTATTTTATTTTTCTTAGTTCGTTAATTAAATTGGTTTATCTAGGTTGTTAGTTAATTAAAATCTGAAATAATTAATCCAACTTGGTAAATCAATTAGATTAACTAATTAATCAACCCACCTTTTAATCAATCAATCTGAAACATGATAAAAGGCTCAGACTAAACAAACCCCCTTCGCAAGAAGGGCGAACTACGTGGATTTTGATTCCCATTCAAAAGGATACGTAGGCATGCTTGTCTAAAGCATCAAATCCGTTTAAAATGAACTTTCTTCCTCCTTCACCTTCTTCACATAGTTTAGGTTTTTTTTCTTTCATTTCTTTGTTTTATTACTTTTATTATTGAATTAACTTGGGGAATGTGTAATTCTCCTAGAACCCATAAGGGCTAGAGGGAGTATTCCCTAATTTGGTTTATATTGTAATTTATTTCTTCCTTTATTTAATTCCTTTATTGCTTCTGTTATTTCCTTTATTGCTTTACTTTACTTTAATTCATGAATTGTATAATTGTTCATGTATTATAATTGTTCATGAAATCATTTTAAGCCATTTTTTAATAAATTTGCCAAACCAATTAAATGAACTGAAAATCTAGTCCCCGAATCCTCTTTGGTAATCGAGGACTAGTGCACTTTTTCATTAGATAATAACTGGAGTCAAAAATGGGTTTTTCCTTAACTTTTCCCAAATGAAATAAAATTAAGGTGGCGACTCCTAATGCACCTTTTCAAAATCAACCGATCTGAACCCGAGGGTTCTATCGTGAGTTCAAACTCGAATGAGCATTTCGATTTCCTTTTAGCGGATCAGGCCGGTGCTCGGTCGAGACTTCACAATGTATTATGCTTTTGCGCTTAGGTATTTTGGGCCAAAGGTTTTAGGTTAAGAGATCTTGGGCTTAGGGTAATGTGTTAGGTTATAAAGGTTTTGGGGGCAAGAGATTTTGGGCTTGAGGGTCATATGTCGGGTCTGAAGGTTTTGGGCTATGACATTTTTGGCTTAGGTGCAATGTGTTTGGTTCAAAGGTTTTTATGTTTTAAGATTGAGGTGTTGGGTAGGATGAAGGTAATTTTCTTGGTGTTTGGGACTTAAAGTGTTTAGCTCTTTGGATGAGAGGTGTGGTTCAAATTCATGGTTGGGAAGTGAGTTTTAAGGTTGGATAAGTGGTAATGGCATTTAGGGTTCTTAGTATAAGGTTAGAGTTGTTTAAGGTTCATTTTTTGGGGAGATGTTTATGGTAAAGGTTTTTTGGATAAAAGGGGTAAGAGTGTTTAGGGTTTAAGGTTTGAGATTTGAGGTTTTGATGCTTGGTTTTTAAGTTAAAGGATGGGGTAATGGTACTTGAAGTTTATGGATAAGGGTGTTTTGGATAATGGGGAGTGTTTAGGGCTTAAGGTTAGCTCTAAACTTGTTCAAGGTACATCATAGACTCGTGGAATTGAATGCATGCTTTATGCATTATGGATGCATGGAGAAAAAAGTTTTTCATGAACATACGATCATAATAAGGCTTTCTTTATTATGGTTCATACAACCTAAGGTCCAAGGTTTATGTTCATTATATGCAAGGGTAAGAGTGGTTTGATATAGGGTACCTGTCACACTAGGGTAGTGACATACCTAACCACATGTGAAGCAAGGAGTCTCGCATGGATCCAACAGTATGAACTGCCCGTTACACCTTTGAAAAGATCAAAGAATTCATCGTGGGGTGGATGCTTTTGCTATCGGAGAATAGAACCAAAGAGAATTACCCACTTAATGCTCATTTGGATTAAGTCTTACGATTAAAGCGATTATCACTTTATTTTAAATTATTTCTTTAATTTTGAAAATTGATTTTTAGGAGTCACCACCTTAATTTATTTTTAATTTGGAAAATATAAGGTAAAAACCCTTTTAAACTCCAATTAATTTATTCCAATAGAAAATGCACTAAACCTTCAAAACCAAAAAGGATTCGGGGACTAAGTTTTTTGTTTGATTTGAAGATATTGGTTTGGCTTAATGATATAAAAATAGCTTTGATGAAAAAAAATTATTTTATGAACAATTTAATAATGGAATGGCAATTAAATATGAAATGACAATTATTACTTTAATCATACATTCATAAACAAATAAATAAATAAGAAATAAGAAATAGTGAATTAATAACTAAAAGTTACAATAAAAACAAATAATTAGGAGAAATCACCTCTAGCCCTTATGAGTTCTAGAAAAATCATACATTCCCCAAAAATATAGAAAATAAAAGAAAAGAAGAGAAGGAGAAAGTGTTAGGGAGGAGTTGTATATTTTAAATTGGATTTGCCACTTGAACTAAGTGTGCCTGCATATCCTTTCGAATGGGAATCAAAACCCATGCAGTTCTTCCATTTTGCATTGGAGGGTTTATTTTAATTTCACCTTTTTTTTTTTATCATGTTTTGATGATTTTTCTAAAAGAAAATAGTAGAAGATGAAGAAGAAGGCATTTTGCCTTAAAGAAAAATAAAGTAAAACAAAATTAAATTGAAAAGAGCATGGGAAAGATGCTTACCTTGCACTTTCTCGGCTTAAAGATGGAGCAACTTGTCGGATCGCAGCTTCACCTTCCTTGGCGCAGCGAGAATGGAAGAGATGGGCCTTGAACGGGGCGGAGAAACTTGGACTAGCTCGAGTTGGCTCTAGAAGTTACAACTCGATTTACTTCGCGAAGGCTAAAGCAAAAATAAATACAAATTTTAAACTAAAAACTCGTTCCTTATTGGACCAAGCTAGGTGGCCAATATTTTAGGGCCAAAAGAAAATAAAAAGAGAGAGAGAGAGAGAGTTGCTTGAGACAGCTAACAACCTGGCAACCAGAGTGAGTAGAATTGAGCCAGGGAGCTGTATTTATAGGCTGAGGGGTGAGAGACTGGTTCCCAAGCTTCTTGACGTGAGAAAAGGTGTAGAAAAAAGGATGAAACATGAAAAAATACATTGCGTGCTGCAGAGGAGGCCTGCGGTGCCACAAGCTAGCCTGCGATAACTACAGAGTGGCTTGCGACAGCCCTATTTTTTTGTCTTTATTTATTTATTTATTTTTATTTTTATTTTTATTTTTATATATGGAGGGTGTAAAAATAAGAGTTCATATCGTGTCATGAGTATAGACCAATACGACTCACTAACACGAATTGCCACCCCTACTGTTGATGTATCTGTGTGGATGGAAGATGTCCCTCCTGTGGCACATCCTTTCATTGTACAAGATGTAGTTTCTATTGGTTCTTAATCATATTTTCATAGATGCATCCCCCAATATATATATATATATATATTAAATAGTATTATTGGCTATAATAATTATCACTAAATTTGTAAAAATTTATACCACGCCCATAAATGAGAGCCTCAACTTTCTACTTTCCATACCTCTAAAAAATGAGAATATATCAAGTAATGCTTAATTGGCATTATTTTTATTTTGAGGATCAACTTTATTATTAATAGTAGTGTGGTGGGTTTGCATGTTACATGAGTGTTGGTTTAATTTTTTTTTTAATAATTTGTATTGAAAAATAATTTAAATTTTTTTAAGTTTTTCATATATATTAATTTATATAATTAATATCAAAATTATAAAAATTAATTATATAATTAGTTTATATTTATTTAATATTAATTTAAACTTAATTATTAAGTTTTTTATTTCATATAAAAAATTTCAAGTTGAATATCAATAATTTAATATCTAATGTTTCAATATATAATTGGAGAAGATTTGAATTTTTTTTTTTTTTAACATATATTGTTTGGAGTGGCTTTTGATTTTAACACGATTTTTTTAAGGCTTAATTTGAGAATTTGTTTTACATGAGAAAGAAAACCATAATATAATACCCCAAATTATTGATAGTTCTAATATGATAAGATATGTCATAAGTATGAAGTTAAACTTGGAATGAGACTGGACATTGAACTTCAAGAGCCTATAAAAAAAAATGGTGAATAGGAGTTTAGAATGAGATTAGACTTTTGAATCTTAACTTGTAGAGGTAATGTGTGAATATATGTATATTGGAAATGGCCTATGTTATGGATTTTTACCTTTTTAGAGAAAAGGGTGAATTATATTGGAGGATGAAATTATGATAATGGTGGTTCGGGTAAGACCATTGGAATTTTAAGAATTTATACAGAGGACAAAGTCACACTCATTACCATTTTTGAACAGACGTTATCATTAAATTGAATTCCAAGAATTTCAGGCAGAGAGCAAAGTAACCCCCGTTACATATGGTGAACGCCCGTTATGATTATTGCATGCATCTAGTAAGTGATGAAAGTTTACGAGTTAAAGTGCAAAGGTTATTGCTAATGAGGTGAGGTTCAATAGTAAGGATGAGGATCGGTTATGAGGACGAACTTCACTGATAAGGAGGAAGCCTCGATGGATTGTTATGCAAGCTCAAGCTAGTTGACTAGGTAGGTGAGTGTCAATGATGAAGACAAGCTAAGGAGCTTGATATAAGTTAAGCAAGAGACTTCAAAGACAAAGATGAACTTGTGATAAAAATAAGCGAAACAAACAGACGAGCTCGACACATACGAAGCGAGCTGACGAGTTTGGTACAAAGCAAAGTGAGTGGACAGAATTAGTACAAACAAAGCGAACAGAGGATTAGGTATGACGAGGATGAGGACAAATTGAGGACTCGGTAGTGAGGCTATATATGTTTGTATAGGTTTATGTGGAGAGCTGATAGGCTCGGTATTGTATAGTGATAGATAATATATAGATGAGGTTAAGTTTAAGCTTAAGTTTAAGTTATTGTTTACAAGTGCTTTTGCATGGCATATGTTGTAAGATATTT
>CATKHJ010185547.1:0-11535 GCA_949750685.1 Vernicia montana
ATAAATCTAATAGAAAACATAATAAGAACTTAGTATTGAATTGAAAAATAAAAGTTTAGGAAGAACTCTTTTTGGGATATAGTCTTTGGCGTACACGAGCTCCAAAACTTATCTTCTTGATCAAAATGAAAATAAAAAGAAATGAAATTAAAAAAAATATAAATCTATCTAATTGATTGAATGCTTGAATGATTGAATTGATGATTTGAAGGAGGGGTGGTAATGCCTATTTATAGGAAATTTTCATCTTCTTTTTCTACCATCTTGCATCATTACTTACATCATTATTATTATGACATTATTGATTGCATCATTAATATTATGACATCATTGCCTGCATCATTATTATTATGATATCATTAATATCATGACATCATCGTCTGCATCATTAATGTCATTTTGATCTGCAAAATAAAATAAAATACTAAAAATATTTTATAATTTATTTATAAATTGTTAGAATTATTTATTTATCAAAATAAGTAATAATATTATTAAATTCTTAAGAACTGAACTAAAATTTGAGCTTAAACAGGTAAAATAACTTTAAGAAAATAGAGTTATCAATGAAAGCTTAGAAGAAAATTCTAGAGATTTCAAGATTAAGACCTACAACCCCTAACATAGGTGCTTCAAACAATATAAATGTAGACTGAT
Organism: Vernicia montana; assembly: GCA_949750685.1. Classification (NCBI taxonomy): domain Eukaryota; kingdom Viridiplantae; phylum Streptophyta; class Magnoliopsida; order Malpighiales; family Euphorbiaceae; genus Vernicia; species Vernicia montana. The sequence continues at coordinate 658 of CATKHJ010185547.1, forward strand.
TACAGAGAACTTTCTAGCATCTTACTTCCTTTACAATGTTAAGGAAAAGCCAACTATTAAGGTGAAGGATTTGCTATCGAAGGCTGTTAAGGAATTCAAATTCAATGTCAACTTTGGCAAGTGCAAAGGGGCAAAGCGAAAATGCTTGAAGGAATTGCAGGGCAATTATAGAGAGTATGCAAGTTTGCATGATTATGCAGCATAAATTTTGCAAACTAACCCTGGAACAACAATTATCATACGGTTTGAACGACAAACAAAGGAATTTGGGAGAATTTATATCTACTTTGATGATTTGAAAAGAGGATGGAAAGCTGGTTGCAGATGTATAATAGGAGTTGATGGGTGCTTTCTTAAGACTGTTTGCAAAAGGATGCTCCTATCAGCAATAGGCAGGGATGGGAACAACTAGATGTTCCCAATCCCCTGGGCTGTGGTGAGGCAAGAGACTAAGGATTCCTGGAGATGGTTTCTCACACTTCTTTAAAATGATTTGGAGCTTGATGATGGTAAAGGGGTGAGCATTGTCTCAGATATGCAAAAAGTGAGATATCATTACCCATTAAACTCTGTCAATTTTATGATTTGTTTAATTAATACCATTTGCAAGTTGTGTTATAAAATACTTTTTAATTTTTAATATTATGTAGGGCTTGCTGCCTGCTATTGGTGAGCTCATGCCATCTGCTGAACACAGATGGTGTGTAATGCATATCTACGCGAGATGGCAAAAGAGATGGAAAGGGTTGGAGCTGAACAGGCAATTTTAGAGATGTTCCAAAACTTCATATTTTGAACTTTTTATTGATAATTTAGAGAAATTGGAAGTTATTGCCTCAGGCAGCGTGGAACACCCTTTGAAATACCCCCCTTATGCATGGTGCAGGTCCTGGTTTTTCGTTCTTAAGTAAGTCAGACATATTTGATAATAATATGTGCGAATGCTTCAATTCTATCATTGAGGATGCTAGGAATAAGCATATAGTGAGTATGCTGAATGATATCAGAATATCATGCATGTATAGGCATGGAAGTAAGGCTGATGACTCTGAAAAATGGCCAACCAACTTCAGTCCAAGTTGTATGAAGAGACTTGAGAGTAATATGGGTAGGGCTTTTGAATGCAATGTAGAATGGAATGGGGATAAGGGGTATGAGATTAGTGAAGGCAATGAGAGGTACACTGTTAACATAGAATTAAGGAATTGCTCTTGTAGGGCATGGGAATTGATAGGAATACCCTATCCCTATGCAATTTGTGCTATTTTTTATGCTGGTAAAACTCTAGAAGATTACATATCTGAATGGTATAGCAAAGATAAGTGGAGATTGAGTTATGCACACAAAATGGAAGCATGTAAGGACATTAGGATGTGGCCTAATTTTGGTAAAGAGAGATTACTGCCACCTGAAGCACAACAACCAAAGGGTAGACCAAAAAGGTGTAGACGCAAAGACCCAGATGAACCCAAAAAAGCTAGCAAAGTATCTCGGGCTAGAACTCCTATGACCTGCAGCTTATGCAAGCAACATGGTCATAACGAGAAAGGTTACAAAAACAAGGGACATAAGGTAATTTGAATTCAATTCTATATTTCGTTTGATATTTGAGATTTAATTTAATTTAATTGTGATGTAACTGGTTCACGTGACATTAAACGAATGGGTGCAGGCACAATCAAGCCAACAAGGGCAGCAAGCTTCAGTGGCAGCAAATAAAGAACTCATCTCTGCACCAGTATATCATTTATTTCAATTTTTACGAGTTCTTAGTGATAATCTTGTATGTCATTGAATATGCTGACTAAATCTTTCAATGTTTGTTGGATATTACAGAATTTTTCAAGTCAGGTGGAGACTTTTGCTTCCTTTATGAAACAGCAGATAAGAATAAGAATTGGAAGTCAAGAATTCCTGAACTCTCAATATGCAGCCCCAATACCACAAAGTCAAACCAACAAAAATGTATATGAAACAATTTCAGAGAAGATATATGGTAAACAAAAGAAGAAATTAGATCAAAGAAAGTCACAAAGCAAGGATGTGGGGAAGGCTAAGATGAGCACTACCAAACCTCAACCTGAAAAATAAGATAAAAAGAAATATCAAAATAAATTTTACCTATTATATTCTCAAATTGATTGATCTATGGTGAACAGTAAACAATTCCTAGAGTCTTTAGTCTCTACGCAATGTATAATTGCATGTTTTTTCTTGTTGTATTTTAATTATATGGCATCCATGGTCACACATGGTTTGAGTGGATCGTTGTAGCCATAACAGAGTTGTTGCAATGCAGTTAGAGTACAGCTCTTTTCCTTTGTCCACTGTTAGGATCATTCTGTTGTTGTCCTTGTGATGATAGAGCTACCAAATCAGATAAAGGAATTTAAACTCTTAATAGGATGGTTCTGTTATTGCATTGATTTTCATTCTAAACTATCAAAATTTAAATTTGTTGGAATATGCCATCATTGCTTTGCATATTATATTACTATATGTTATATTTTAATTAGATACAAAATCAAAAGAGTCTATTCAAAACTTATTTTCAAGAGTTACAATGAGGCTATTTATATACAAGAGGATTGAGTAATAAATTAACTCAACTAACAACCAATATTTATTATCTAACATCTAACAACTGACAACCCATAACTAATATCTGTAAACACCTCCCTCCCCCTCAAACTCAAGATGGTCTCGTAGATGCCAGCTTGAGTTTGCTTAATAGATCTGGAAAACGAATTGAAAAATACAGTGGTTATTGAAGACAAAATATCTGATTACTCCATTTTATGGAGCTAAAAATAGAACTAGTGTCGGAATATGGTAAAACATGTTGAAAACTGGAGACAGAGTCGAAAATTGGTGAAATTGATTGGATCTTGAACACGTGGCAATAAGAGGGGCCACATCAACAACGTGACTGGATTCAAACAGGACATATGAAAACATGAGATAAAGTCAGATTCTGATAAAACAAATACCAAATTTGGATTCAGAAGGTTCAAAATCTTCAGGAACCAGTAATGGTTCGTTCAGAATTAGTCGAAAAATGGTTGAACCGGAGGGTTAAAAAAACACAGAAAATTGATGCAGAGATGGAAAATATTGATAGAGACAGAATCTGGAAAAACGAATTGCAAAATTGAATTCAGAATGTCTAAAAACTTTAGGAACCGGTAAAGGTTCATTCAGAACCGATCAAAAAGGGTCGAACCGGTTGTCAGAAAAACACAGAAAATTGAGATAGAGTCAAGAAAATACAAATATTTGCAGAATTTTGCAAAAAAAGACTACAAAATTGAACTTAGAATGTCTAAAAACTTCAAGAACATGTAAAGATTCATTCAGAACCGATCAAAAAATGGTTGAACTGGTTATTAGAAAAACACAAAAAATTAAGGTAGAATTAAGAAAATACAGATATTTGCAAAAAGGATTGCAAAATTGAACTCAAAAGGTCCAAAAACCATAGGAACCGGTTTGGGTTTATTCAAAACCAGAAGAAACTGGTTACACCGGTTGGTCAAAGCAAACTGAACCGGTTCGGTCAGACAGGGAACCAAAGAGCATATCAGAGTGAACAGAGCGTGGATCCGGGTCGGGTCACGTGCGGACTAGATCAAACAGAGAGCAGATCTGGGTCGGATCTCGTGATGGGTTGAAGTGCTAACGTGGTCGAATTTCGAAATGTTCGATTTCTCCATTTTTAAGGAATGCGGAGTTGAAAACTGAAGATGGAATTGGAATTTGGCAAAACAGACACCAAAAATGAACTCAGGAGGTCGAAAAATTTTAAGAACCGGTTCCTGATGTCTGAAAATCAGTACAGAAGTGATTGAACTGATGAGTCAAACCAAAAGTCAACTAGTTTGATCAAACCGAACCAAATGACACGTGGCAGACACTGATTGGATGACTTGAGGACTAGATGCTGACGTGCTGCTGACTGGATGCTGACATGGCATTGACTGATGTTGATGTGGCGCAAACTGGATGCTAACTAAAATTGTCTTCAACTTCTAAATCTGCAGATTTACAGAATTGTACCTGAAACTTTAAAAAGATTCGTACGGGCTCGTCCGACTTCCAATTAGACTCCGGTTGGTTGCGTTGAATTTGTCTTGAAGAGAGGAACAGATTGATATATATAAACCACTGTAAATTTGCAAAATACCAACCCAAAATGGACTGAATCAAAACTGTGTATATTAAAAAGAAAAGACCAAATTTCATACTAAAATTTTCAAAGATAAAATTTTAATGGAGCTCTGATACTATGTTAATTAGATACAAAATCAGAAGAGTCTATTCAGAGCTTATTTTCAAGAGTTACAATGAGACTATTTATATACAAGAGGATTGAGCAGTAAATGAACTCAACTAATAACCAACTAACAACTTAACAACTAACTAACAACCAATATTTATTATCTAACGTCTAATAACTAACAACCCATAATTAATATCTGTTAACATTATATATTTGTTTATTTTTTGATAGTAATATATTATATATTTGTTGATTAGTTTGTATCAAGTTTGCAGTAGATTGTGCACTGCTATATGGTATACTGATGCTAGTTTAATACCCGGCAAATTTTCTAAGTAGGATTAGCTATGAATTGATTTAGTATTGCTGCTTAGCAAGTAATTTCAGCCTTATGATTCCAAGCTTGTGTTGTGTGTTTATTAACTGAGATCAATAATGTTTTTTTAACATTCTTCGTGTTTCTCAGAAACAATTTCAGCAGATATTTGAGGATTGGTGTCTCTGAGCAGGCCACATTCGGGTTTAGGAGATGAATTTAGGGATTTTATTCCCAAATTCTCTCTTTCCCTTTTATACGGGTGTCTAATAACAGTAAGCTATTTTTATTTTTCTTTTCGATTATATTAATTATTTCCAATTTAAACAATTTATTATTATTAAAAAATTCAATCACTTAAGCGTGAATATCACGCGCTAGTCAGAAAGACAAATTGAACTTGATTGCTCAATTTCGCCAAGTTCAAGGTCAATTATATTTAGAAAGTTCATATTGCCTTTTTTTGTCCCTAAGCGGCAAGTTTAGAGACCTATTCGGCCCTTATGCCTTAGAAAATCTGATATGTAACCTAACCTGTTATTTCAACCTAGTATTGCCAATTTTCAATTAGTATCCATTTGGCTCCAGTCAGTTTCAAAGGGGGTATAAATCTCAAATGCATATTGATTTTCAATAAACCGGCTCAACCAGTTCTGTTTGTGCTCCGAGTCAAATCGATCTGGGACAAAAAGTAATCAGGTTTACAATTAACTATCAAAAGACTCCTAATTTCATAAGATGAACTCATTCTATTCTATCAAAAGTCCTAAGCCGCACCTTATATCCATGTATGACATTTGAATTTCATCAATGTTTTGTGGAAAATGGAAATAATCAAAATAAGGAGAAGGAATAGGAATGCTATAATAGTGTGTAAAACACAAGCTTTCGATCTACCCCCAGCCAACGACAGGGAGAATATCAAAATTGTTGAGTGATTACGTCGAGGCTCTTTTTAATTCCTTTCGTAGTGCTTCTGATAGTTCCTCAGCGCTATACTCAACACCAAAGCATTTTGCAATTTCCATGTTTGGATTGATTAAGTACCTGCAGCATGCATGTTTAAATATAAATTAATTCCAATTTACTATAAATATACCCACAAGAAGAATAAAGGAAGAAAGTGATGGAGCTTGGGACATACATGTTATGGGAAGACTCAACAAGGTAATCACCTCCTTCCTCTTCAACCTTTCTGAAATAAACACGGTACTCTTGTGCCATCTGCCTTACAGCAACAACAGGTCCTGTTAATCCCACAATCCTAGAATCAAATTCTGCAGTCCTTCAATGAAAATTATAAGAAGAAAAACATTAGTAAAGCCAGTTATTTAAACAAAATTAAGAAAATTATTTCAAACATTGATTTGTAAGAGCCCCCCGACCTTTAAGGTAAGCACGAAGATGGGAGGGAGTATCGCGTTGAGGATCAATAGATACAAATACAGGTAAGACCTTAAGATTCTCCTTTGACTCTTAATCCAAATAACAAACATGTTAGATACACGACCAAAAAGGAGTCAAGTTTGGGAGAGTCAAATATTTTTGTTTACAGCTAGTTATAGAATCAAACCTAATGAATCTATTGCCTTGGCCATCAATTGGACTTGCTCAGGTCCAACATCAGGGGAGGATGTATAACCAAAGTACAGCAGAATCCAATTCCCTAAGAAGTCTTTTTCAGTAACTTCCCGATTCTCTGTATCAACCATAGTGAATGGACCACCAATAATTGGGCCCTTGACATCGACACAATCACATCTGTTGCTTTCACCTGATTCCATATGTAAGACAAGAATTATAATTCACAATGACAAGGGAGAAAAAGATAAAAGAACTGTGATAAATACATCCTAAATTGTAGTCAGGCACACTGCAAAATCCTTGCATCAACAGTTAAAATTGTTGAGATACACATTTCAGAAAGACAATAGAAGCTCTAATTACACAATCAAATCTCAGTTGATGCTTAAATCATGGAACAAATATTTGAATAATGTTCCAAGGATTGGTTGGAAATAAAAAAAGAATGGATAATACGGGATGAAGTTTTTTTATGTCTTTGCTTCTTTTATTTCTGTTCATCAGATAATTCATTTCTTGTCTAAAGTAGTACTATGGTGGAGGAAAAAAAACTGAAAATCAAATCACATATTCCAACTACATCCACAAACTCAGACTACTAAATTTATGTTTAGAAGAGAACTCAATTATTACTATCTCCATATGTTTCATAATGCCATTGTCCGCCTCTAGGACATCTGAATGATGGGAAAGGAACTGTTAAGTAGTTATTTGATGGCATGCAATCTGACATAACATTCTGTACTGACACAAGTACTTTTATCTCAAAACACTTCTCAAGACAATTGTCTACCAGTATATAACCAAATATACTTCCAGTGAGGCCATAAGAGAATCACAATTACGAAACACAAATTTTCCTTTTCATAGTGTTACAAAGGCTAGGCCTTAGGACAAAATTACAAGTACCACCTAAATCATCAAAAACTCTTCCACCGCCAATATAAGAACTATAATTGTATCATTTGATTCATCCAAATTTTCTTATAAAGAGTTCTTTAAGTGTGATAAATTTAAGGCTTTCAAACTTTGGATATCAAAAACAAGAAATCACATATGACAGAATTCTATCACTTTAGGTGGAAATGCAACTTAAAACTACGAAAATTTCTTATTTTCTTTCTTTCATGTTAAGAACATGAAAGTAATTGGTCAAAGCAATTGATTGTAGGAACAATACTTAACCAAGCAACTGAACAAAGAACAATGCAAGTAAAACATAAATGAAATCAACAATCAAATGAATAGACAATGCCTAGGTTCACTGTTCACAGTTCCAAACTTGATTGAGCAAGAAAGGAAGCAATCATTGATCCTGCAGTATAAGAGGAAGAATTTGATTTATCTATCCTAAAATCACATCCATTGAAAGCAACTTTTTCTGCATCAGGACTCTTTAAAACTGGATCCCCTAAAGATTGTACCTCTCAGACATCTCAAAGTATGAATGAGTTGACAAGTTTTATAAACTCAACTCAACTTAATCTTAATCCCAAAATTAATTGGGGGTCGGCTCATAGTTACCTAGTACGTGGTACGTAGTCGATCGTGGTACGGGTACGAGTACTTGGTATGCCCCTTGGCTATATACACGGTACTCTAGGGGTAGGCTTAGTTGGTTCGCTTTTTTGGAACGTGGTGCATTAAGATTATATATTTAGATCATTTAGTAAAAATTAATAATTTTCCTTACAAGTGTTAATTTTAAACCATTAGGGATTAAAATAGTAATTATAATGAATGTTAAGGATGTTGTAGTAATTTAATATTGATGTTTTAAATTTTAATAATTTATTAGTATATGAGCCTTTAATAGTTAACAATTTAGCCTAAATGGGCTTCAATTATTAGATTTTGGAGGTCTTCTTCAATGTAACAATTAGCCATGTTAACAATTTTTTTTGTTCTTTAATAGTTAACAATTAGCCTAAAAGGGCTTCAGTTATTGCTGAACCCATTAACTCACATTAAGTAGCCGCACGTGTACTCACACGTATTTTTATAGAATCAAAAAATTGAAGGATAACACAAAAGAAACCTACCTAGCTCGTCTCTCTCTCTTTCAATGTCATTTCATCTTCGTCTTCTTCTTCGTTTTCTTCTTCCTCTGCTCTTTCAAAAAAAAATAATAATAATTTTCAACACAGTGACTCCCATTTCAAAGTCCAAACGTAAACTCCATATCATCTACCAACGTAAACTCCATAACATAACGGATCTCCATTTTTAGAGATCCAGATCGCGTACCGAGATGATTCAGAATGCAAAAGAACCGCAATTCAGATTGCGAGTACCAGATTGTCGTACGAGGGGGGAGGGAGCAAATTAGGTAACTATGGGTCGGCTATATGGATTCTTTGTTTCCACTCTAAATAATTTTGGGCGATATCTTCTAATAATTGTCATGCGTCTAAATCATATTGTACTCTGCTCCTCCAAATTAGTTTAGTTCTACCCCTTCCTTTCTTCCTCTCCTCCTCTCCTCTATCACGATGTGCTCTACCTTCCTAACTGAAGCCTCTCTAGATCTCTGCTTCACGTGACCAAACCATCTTAATCTCCATTCTCTCATCTTGTCCTCAATCGAAGCGACTTCCACTTTATCTCTAATACTTTCATTACGTATCTTATCCATTATAATATAACCCTACATCCTCATCTCGGCAACACTCATCTTCGATACATGTTGCTCCTTCATTGTCCAACACTCACTACAAGTTTTATATTCAATTAAATTTCAATTATCAAGAAACAAGAGCACATGTTACCTCACTGCATAATCAAGGGAGAGATAAAATTGCAGCACCGAAGAAAGTTGCTTATGCAGAACAGCAGAAGGGACATAAACTAACAATCCCTAATCAACTCAAGCATGAATTATTTCTCAAAATATTCCCATTGATAGATATGACAAAGAACCAAAATATTCAATCTCAAGAAATGAGTTCAAATTTTAAGAACACTATTCAATCTCCAACCATTAATATATTTGATTACAACTACTAACCCATTATAAGGCAGGCTGGAACATAAAAAGTACCTTTTGGAATTGCCCTCCTCTGGTCATTATAATACACAAAAGTAGTCAGTCCAGAAAATACAGCAACTGGCTGCAAAATTACAACCACCAAAAATACAAAATAAGAACAAAAAAACTGGCAAAACACTGTTAGTTATTTTGCTAATTTCCAAAAAGTAATCTTTTTAAGAAAAAAAAAATCATGGGAAATTATCAAACACCACTGTATTCATAGAATGGCACATTGAATTGAGAACAGTGAAATATCAATCAGAGATTATAAGGGAGGTAAGGGGCAGCATACAATGGCAAGAACACCCCATGTGCGAACACCCCATGAGCGAGGAGCCTGTGTTTCTTCTACAGGAACAGGAAAAGGATCTGGCTTTGCACGTCTGTATCCTGTTGATTTGGTATAGCTATGAGATTGAATCCTCTTATTTGAACCGAATCTACACCAATTATACCAATTTAACAAAAATTCAAATGTCCCAATAATCAAAGAACAAGCATATATTAGTTAGTGAATCAAAAATCCATTTAGTAAAATCTCAAAACAAACTATCAATTAGAAAAAAGAAAGGCATTAAAAGGTTTAAGAGTGAAGCTCACCTCTGAAGTAGATTGAGGGACTGCCTTGGGCCGTGTTTGGAGGAAAAGAAAAGAAACCGAGAAAAGAGCATGATTTTCCGGGAAATTTTTCATGGGTTTATGAGAAATCGATCTTCGGAGGATAAACCCATGTCATTTTAACCAAATACAATTCTTGTATAAATTTTTGCCTTGATGACCAAGCACCGTTTCTCTCGCTGCCCTTTTTTTTTTTTTTTTTTTGCTTGAAATATGATTCTTAAAATTTGCCAAAATTTCAATAATTTCTTTGTCACGTGAGAAAGACTAGAACGAGCCAATGTTCCTGTCCAGAGTTCATAAGCCCTTTTCTTTTTTTTTTTTTACACGCAAATACTCTCTCAAAAGGTTAAATATACTCATACATATCCCTTTTTTTTTTTTTTTAAATATGTTTATAAAATTTTCTATTTTAAAAATGTTTCATTTTTTAAAATATATCAAAAGTATATCACAAATATATCATAAATATATTTAAAAAAAAAAAAGGAATTTTTTTTAAAACCTAAAAAAAATAAAAGAGTATTTAAAAAAAAATTAAAAATTGGTATATGGTGTAATTTTTTTTTTTTTTTGGGGTCTGGTCCATGCCATAGTGAGATTTTGGCCCATCTTTTTTTTATTTTTTATTTTTTATTTTTTATATAGTCCATTTCCCTTTTTATAATACGTTATGAAAGTTAAATTTTGATGGAAAAATTATTATTACATTTTTAAAATTTAACTTAATTAATAAAGTGGTCTCTCATTTTTTAAAAACTAATTACACACTCCATCAATTTTATGATGAATTATTCAATGTACTAGAAAATAGTGCACCATATACTCACATTAAAATAATTATAATCTATATTTATGCAAGTAAACCTCATTTAAATATAAATAAAGGTGAACCATTTTTTAATACATTGGATGCATCTTATAATTTTCTCAATTTTGATTTTATTAGTGTTATTAATCTTTGTACATTTTTTGTACAAATTCTATTAAAAATATTTAAAACAAAATACCCTCCCTTTCTCCAATAACCCTAAAAATAAGAAAAGTAAA
>CATKHJ010185632.1:0-15908 GCA_949750685.1 Vernicia montana
ATTTATGGTTCCGATTCTGGGGTAATGATAACTGGTATTTAATGGAAGTTAATTAAGGTAATATGGTGTTCTACGGGTTTAGGTGACCTTAAGTCTTCCTATACCCTAGGACCGTCGCGGCTCAAAGTTGGGTCGTGACAATTTATTTATGCCTATGTTAGTTCCAATAAGATATTTACACATCTTATTTATTTCTTTGAATTTCTACAAGTTTCTACATACTTATAAATCTTATATATATACTTGTGAACCCTTAAAATTGCACTCCCAGACGATCAGTTTTCAATTACAAATCCATAGAATCAAACCATACCCAAATCGGATCAGAAATGAGCCAAAATCGACCAAAACAATGCAAAATCGAGTCAAATCAGATGGTCAGACCGAACCAGGCCAGAAACCGCCCAGGCGGCACGCATGGCGTGCCGTGCGTGCCACTGGCACTCCAATCATGCCGCCGCCGACGCCGACCAACTCCCCTCACCCTCCTCTATAAATAGATCACTTCCTCCTTCAGAAAATCAGAGGGGAAACCGGGAGAAAATACAAAAAACACTTTATTTGTTATAGAAATTATGTTCAAAATCACTTTTTCATATCTAAATCTTTTCACCTACCAAAAAAATTCCAATTTAAAATTGTTATTATTTATTTTGAGTCCCTAAATCCGAAGTAGAGCTCAGATCCGGAGTCAAGCTCGCCTCATCCATGAAAAAGCCAAGAAAAGTAAAGGTATAATTTCTTTCTCTTGCACTTTTAAATTCTAAAATCAGATCTAAAATTTATCACGCCTTCATTTTTATCTAAAATTGAAAAGATCTAAAATTTATTAATTTAAAATCTGAATTAAATTAATAAACCAAATAAACATCTTTTGAGTAAAACCCTTCCTTCGCAAGAAGGAAGAACTGCTTGGGGTTTGATTCCTATTCAAAGGGATACGCAGGCATGTCAATTTTTAAGGCATCAACTCTAAAATATTTTAAATAATATTTTCTCCTTTCTATTATTTTACTGCTTTATATATGTTCTTTATCCTTTTATTAATTAAGGAATATGCGCTTTTCCTAGTGCCCATAAGGGCTAGAGGAAGGATCCTCATTTCTTATTTTTGCTTTTAATTCATCTCTATAACTTTTATTCATATAATATTTGTATCATCTTACAACTGTTCATTCATCATCTTTATTCCTACTCATGCATACATAAAGTTATTTTGTTCTCTTAGCCAAACTTAATAAATTAAATTGTTTATTACCAAAACCTTATCCCTGAGCTAACTTTGGTCACTCGTGGATTAGTGCTTTTCCATTGGAATAAAATAAATAATTTGGAGTCATTTCATTTAGATTTTCCTTTAATTTTTCCAATTAAAATAAATAAAATTAAAGTCGCGACTCCTTGTCACATAAAGCGAAAATACAAATTCCAATTTTTCAAGAACTCACAGCGGGTTCCAGATTGCATGGAGTTTCTCCCGAAGAGTATTTCGATTCCCCTTAGCGGATCGGACCGGTGTTCGGGCAAGGCCTCACAGTTGGCGACACCACTAGGGACATTAAATCTTTTTCAAATAAAAGATAAAAGTGGATTACTTTTGGTAAAAACTAAAGTTTTGCTTTAGTTTAAAATAGCTTTTCATGCATCACTACATATGGACTCCTTGTCCATAAATCATAGTTTCCTAGGAAAACAATGGATAGAAAGTAATATCGAGTGGATAACCCTCATTGGGTCTAATTGCCGATAGTGAAATCATATAGCCCGCAATGAATCCTTTAAATCCTTTTTAAAGGTCTAACGAGTATGCAGTACTGCTGGACCCACGCGAGGCTCCTTTTCTCACATGTGGTTAGATATATCGCTGCTCTATTGTGACAGATACCCAATTCAAACCACCCTTACCCTTTCATGTAATGAACCTAGAACCTAACCTTAGGTTGCATGTTCCATAAAGTAAAACCCTTGCACATCTGCATCATTCATAAAATATTTGTCCCATGCATGCATCCATATTGTACAATATGCATTCCTTTTAAGTGGAACTTTGAACCGAAGAAGGGTTAAACACTTTCACCTCAACCCAATCACTTTCGCCCCACAAAATCTTAAGCCTAAAACCTTGGCAAAATCCCAAAGCCCAAAACCGTTGGCCCACAATTCCCAAAGCCCAATACCTTTGGCACAATATGCAATCCTAAGCCTAAGACTTTGACAAATCCCCAAAGCTAATACCTTTGGCCCATCATACTCAAAGCCCAAAAACAATTGGCCCAAAACACCATAAGGGATCCTTTTCCTTCAGAATCTGTATACTATTACCCGTATATCACCTCTTAACCAAACACTCACTGGGTTTTCTTTTGGTTTTGCTTAAAGGTACCAATGGCTGATCCAACTGACATGGCTGCCCTGACTACATTCATAACCAATCTCCTTAAGAAATAAGAGGAGAATTTTCAAGCAATTCTAAATGCTCAACAAGCCCAATTCGAAGAACAGAGACAATCCATCATCGAAGAAGTGCGGGCCGTGGTTAATCAAGCCAGCCTCAACCTGACTAATTCAAACACAGTTTTGGACTAGAATACCCCAAATTTGAACTGGGCCAATCTTGTTCTGACCCAAAATAAAACAACCATTGACCCTACAGATAAGGGAAAGGCTGTTACTAGTACCCCTCAACCTAGTGAGGTTCCAAACATTATAACTCAACCTACTACTTCATCTCCTACGAATCATTTTCAAAGGAACAAAGATTTCTCTCACCCTGACCTGAGAATATACATGGAGAAATTTAAAGCGATGGAGAAAACCATCAAAACTTTAAAGCTCTATAGTGACCTGATTGATATGAACAATTTAGCCCTGTTCCCTGATGCCAAACTTTCATCGAAATTCAAAATGCCTGAACTTGAGAAATTTCATGGAACTACTTGTCCCAAGACTCATTTGATGATATATGTGGGGGCAATGCAGCCTTTGGGACTTAACAATGAGCTCCTTGCACAACTATTCCAACAATCATTAACTGGTGCTTCCTTGAGATGGTTTCTTTCACTAGACAAGAACAAAAAAAAGACATGGGATGATATCTGCCAAGCCTTTATTAAGCAATATCATTACAACAGTGAAGTGGATGTCACTAGGCGTGATTTGGAAACCACCAAACAGCTTCCAAATGAGTCCTTCTCCATGTTCCTTACAAGGTGGATGGCTAAAGTTGCTCAAATGGTAAACAGACCAACAGAACAAGAACAAGTGGACATCCTTGTCAAGAACCTACTCTCAGCTTACCAAACTCATCTGGTAACCTAATATCTGCCCACCTTGAAAGCATTGGTGGCAACTGCATCCAAGGTTGAAGATTGCATCCAAAGCAAGTCATTTCAACCTGAATTCTCCACCACCAATCTGAATAGTGATGAAGAAACTGAATTCCATGACCTTTGAGGCTAAGACCAACATGCCTCAATCTCATCTTCCTTTTCAAACCTGAAGCTATGATTCCATGCATCTTCACCGAAGTGGAAGACAAATCCCATCTCACCTCACCTCACCTCAGCCCAAGTAAACATGTTATGGAGGAGTTCAAACTCAACTAATCTGACCTGTCTGAGATTGAGTCCAAGTCCAAATCTAAAATTGATTCTGAGTCCATATTCAGAGTCCATGCTCAAAATCCATGTTCGAGTCTGAATCCATATTCAAATCTGAGTCTGTCATTTATAAATTTGAGTCTTTGTACTATACTCTCCTTTTGCAATAAAACATTTATATGCATTTCTCTATTCTCATCTTTCCTAATTAATCTGAAAAAAATCATCAATCAAAAAAAAAAATCATCATCAAAAAAATCAAATCAAATCAATAAATTTTAGCAAGCATTTGCATTTTCACCATGAAATCCACTATGATTTGGAATAATTAAAGACTTGAGGTATTCTTGTGCCCGCATCAGCAATCGCTTCATTAGATCCCGACTAAAGGATGATTATGATAATAAAAGAACACCAAATGGTGATCTCTTCAATTGGAGCAATCAAAACTAAAGGCAATCCAATGAAGTTACCCATTCCACTTTTGGGTAATCAAAAACAGACACCTCAACAGGGGGCAACAAGCTCAAAAATGGACTCGATGTCCTCACAAGGTTTCTATCTGGACCAAAATTCAATGAAATGGTCTAGACAAAGGTCAAAGCTCCAAGACGAAGGACAACAGAAACCCAAATCATGGTGGAATAATCTTTAAATGCCAAAATTCACTGATTAGCTCGCTAAGTTGAAAATCCGAAAGGGCGACTTAGACAGAAATTAGAGCAAGCTCGTCGAGTTGAAAACCCGAAAGGGCGGCTCGAGCAAAAGTTAGAGCTAAAGAAAAATCATTATGATCAAATCATTATGTTCTTTATGCTCTTATCCCACATTAAAGGCATAACATCTTAAAGTCATCATCTTTCAGCTAATCCCTCATTAAAGGCACGCCTTTCGAATTGTCTTCTGTCAAATCTGTCACGTTACCCTTTTCATTCAGTAGGGGCATATCCTTTATGTCACCTATTAAGTTACCCTTATCAATCAATAGGGGTATATCATTCAAAATATCTGTCACGTCTCTTAGTTCAAACAACTAAGTAGCCCTTATCATTCATTGGGGGCAAATCCTTCAAAAGGCTTGTCATAAAAGCTAAATAACTCCTATCATCAATCCAAGGGGCACGTCTTCTGAGTCGTCATCCCAATCAATTCAGTGTCTTCTCAAGAGTCCCGTCACTTTAAAAGTCTATTCAATCTCAGATAATAAGATAAGTCGTGCTTATCTTCTCCATAAATCATGCTACAAAAGCAAAATCATATAACCTCTCCAACACTGATCAAAAGGGCCTAAGCCAGATAAGGCCTTCCGTTCTTTCAAACCTAAGTCTCCTTGGTAAAACCTCAAGGGCAAAGCCTGTCGATAAAACCAAAAAAACCCAAGTCTCCTTGGTAAAATATCAAGGCAAAGCTCATAAGCCCACCAAAAACCCAAGTTTCCTTAGTACAAATATCATTTTACAATGGCCAAGCCCGTCGGCAGAACCCAAAATCCCAAGTCTCTCAGGACTCATGATCCTCAAAGCCCATTTTCCTTGGCAAAATCAAAAGTCAAACCATGACTTCTAAAGAACTATCATCCTCAAGCTGATTCAAAAGGGCTCGAACTAGTCGAAAGCCCAAGCCACCTTGGCAAATCAGACAGTCATTCTAAAGCCCAAAGCCACCTTGGCACATCAGACAATTCTTCCAAGCCCAAGTCACCTTGGCAAGTCATACTATCCTTCCAAGCCCAAAAACCTCCTTAGCAAAAACATCTCTAAAATCCAAGTCATTTGAATAAGCAAAATCAAGCTTGCAAGCCAACTAGTCAAAAACACCTCCAAAAGTCATGTCTAGAGGCAGACTCTTAATAGATAGGTCACACAAAGTTAACCCACAAAATCTCTCCCAAAGGCGAAACCTGACCTAGACTTCCAAGCTAGGCCACACCTGACTAAGCCTTCTAAGCATGATCTTCACCTTCCAGGCAAAACCTGACTAAGCCTTCCAAACATTATCACTTCCAAAACAGGCTAAACCTGACCCAGCCTTCCAAGACAAGCTAAACCCGACTGAGCCCTCTATGGAAAAACCTGACCTAGCCTTCCAAGATAATCTTTTTCAGACAAAACCTGACTGATCTCCTCCAAAGGCTAAAACCTGACCTTGCCTTCATCATTCCAAAATGGGGGCACCCTCCTCTACAAAAAATCAACACTTTCATACCAAATTAACCATTCAAAGGTTCAAGGTATCTAATTCATAAATTTTATGCATAGTTAGATGCATTTCATATTAAATAGGTCGCTAATTAAAGCTCCTAAAACAAAGAGGACCATCACCTTTCCTACCAAAAAGGACCAATCCTTCCAAATCATCCATCAGGACCATTTTCAGATCTTCAGGATCGCCAAGACAAACTAGCAGTAATCAGAATCTCCCGGACCGGGACCATCTTCATCACTTCCCAAAGATACTGGAAGGCACCTCCTTCCCCAAACCAATTAGACCTATCCTAAGATAGCCTTAGGATCCATACCTTAAATTTGAATAAGGTTTTCTATTTCAGAATCAGACCTATCCTAAGATAGCCTTAGGATCCATACCTTAAAACTGAATAAGGTTTCCTCCTTCATAATCAGACCTATCCTAAGACAATCTTAGGATCTTTTACCCAAATAGACCGGAAATATAATTTTTATTTTCCCAAACAGACAGGGAATACAGATTTTCCCAAAACATGTCTACATACTGACCTAGACATCATTTCAATTTACTATCATCAGTATCGCCTTTTGAACAAGCCAATTTTGATGAGGGGGCAAGCTGTGAACCCTTAAAATTGCACCCCCAGACGATCGGTTTTCAATTAAGAATCCATAGAATCAAACCGAGTCCAAATCGGATCAGAAATGAGCCAAAATTGGATGGTCAGACCAAACCAAACTAAAAATCGCCCTAGCGAAACGCATGGCGTGCCGTCAGCACTCTGATCATGCCGCTACCGCCGCCACCGCCGACCAACTCCCCTCACCCTCCTCTATAAATAGATCACTTCCTTCTTCAGAAAATCAGAGGAGAAACCGGGAGAAAATGCAAAAAACATTTTATTTGTTACCGAAATTCTGTCCAAAATCACTTTTTCATATCCAAATCCTTTCACCTACCAAAATAATTTCAATTTAAAATTGTTATTATTTATTTTGAGTCCCTAAATCCGAAATGGAGCTCAAATCCGGAGCCAAGCTCGCCCTATCCATGAAAAAGCCAAGAAAAGTAAAGGTACAATTCTTTTCTCTTGCACTTTTAAATTCTAAAATCAGATCTAGAATTTATCACG
Organism: Vernicia montana; assembly: GCA_949750685.1. Classification (NCBI taxonomy): domain Eukaryota; kingdom Viridiplantae; phylum Streptophyta; class Magnoliopsida; order Malpighiales; family Euphorbiaceae; genus Vernicia; species Vernicia montana. The sequence goes on from CATKHJ010185632.1 coordinate 6,919, forward strand.
CCTTCATTTTGATCTAAAACTAAAAAGATCTAAAATTTATTAATTTAAAATTTGAATTAAATTAATAAACCAAATAAACCTCTTTTGAGTAAAATCCCTCATTCGCAAGAAGGAAGAACTGCGTGGGGCTTGATTCCCATTCAAAGGGATATGCAGGCATGTCAATCTTTAAGACATTAACTCCAAAATATTTTAAATAATATTTTTCCCTTTCTATTATTTTACTGCTTTATATATGTTCTTTATCATTTATTAATTAAGGAATGTGCGCTTTCCCTAGTACCCATAAGGGCTAGAGGAAGGATCCTCCTTTCTTATTTTTACTTTTGATTCATCTCTATAATTGTTATTCATATAATATTTGTATCATCTTACAACTGTTCATTCATCATCTTTATTCCTATTCATGCATACATAAATTTATTTTGTTCTCCTAGCCAAACTTAATAAATTAAACTGTTTATTACCAAAACCTGATCCCCGAGCCCACTTTGGTCACTCGTGGATTAGTGCTTTTCCATTGGAATAAAATAAATAATTTGAAGTCATTTCATTTGGGTTTTCCTTTAATTTTCTCAATTAAAATAAATAAAATTAAAGTGGCGACTCCCTGTCACATAAAGTGAAAATACAAATTCCAATTTTGCAAGAAATCCAACGGGTTCCAGATTGCGTGGAGTTTCTCCCGAAGAGCATTTCGATTTCCCTTAGCGGATCGAACCAGTACTCGGGCGAGACCTCACAATACTCTAAAGCTAAAATTTTCATTTATCACTCAAAATTTCCATTCCTTTCTTCATTTCAAATAAAGTTTGAAAGAGAGAGAGAAAGAGAATTAAGGATTCAAGTGAGATGATGGTTGAAGAAAGAAGAGAACTTAGAGGTAAGTCTAAAATCTTTTGGGATTCATTTGATTTTGGTTAAATCAAGGTTTTATCATAAGTTTTGAACTTCATAAATAGTATTTAGAGCATAGTATTTGCTAGAAGAGAGTATTGAGTTAAATTCATATATACCTTGAGTATAACACTAAACTTGATTCTTAATTATTATAATTGATATGATTTGTTAGAAAGATATAAGGAATAAGTTACATAAATGATTTTTATGGCATATTGGTGCTTGATTTGAGTTAATGAGATTTTAATCAAGGATACTCAAAAGCAAAAGACTTTATTGATTATAAGATATGATAGTTAGCAAGATATGAGAATTAAGAGGTTATGGTTAAATTGAGAATCAAGTTATAAGATTAGGGTTTCATAGAGCTAAATTGATGATTGAATTGTGGATTCATGTGTAGGGTTTGGTGAGCCAAAGGAATTGAGGAGCCTTGAGCAAAGTTAATGTGATTTGAGTTTAATTGTGGAATTATAGCAAAGTGAGGTAAGTTGTGAAATGCCTTGCTTGATTTCCTTAATTGATTTATACTTTCTAAATGACTGTATTGCTTGTAATCATCGATATTTTCATTGTTGTTGCTATTATTCATTGGAAACCATGCTTATTGAAAAATCTCATTATTCTATTGTTAATGGACCTTACCGTTGAACATATTATTATTGATAATGGCTTCACTTGTTATTGAAAAGACCAACTGAGTTATCAAATTGTTCCTTGTTCCTACCGAATCGGAACCTAGCAATGAGCCATGTTATGACAAAATGTTTTTACTAATGTGGGTGCATGTGTAAATTCGAGTGCACGAGTGACTCAACTGATGGAGTTTGAATCATCAGTGTCCTACCTAAGAAGGGCCATCGTGACCTTAGGTGTATGCTCCGGCCAAAGCATGCGTTCACATTTTACAGGGAAAAGTTATTACCTTGATATTTACATAGTGATTATTATTTACAGTGTTGATTCTATCATAGCATAATACTTGAAAGTTAAAGATATTAATGATTACCCTACTGTTCTTGAAAAGCCAATGGACCCTCATGTTACAAATATATCTTTCTAATCAGAAATAAACCAGTGAATGTATGATCCTTATTTTGCTGAATCAATATATCTATGTTATATCATGTTTCATTTGCTTCCTTTGGACCCCATGTAATGCATGCATTTCATACTTACTGAGTTGACAACTCAATAAATTATTTGCAGTTTTCAGGTGTTGATTAAAAGATAGAAACAGAGTAAGAGGACTTCTTGATCTTTTTCTCCATCAAAAAACTATATATGTATGGTTATGTTATGTTATTGATTTAAGATGATATGTGTAATTGATAAAGGTGTATTAATTATTAAGTTGATAATTATACCTTTAGTTGCTCCGTAGTAAGGTTATAGATGTATAAATGTTATGAGATATTATGTTACCCATGAAACAGTAATGGATTTTCCTTTGTTATTGAATGACAACATAAATAATAGTTATTGTTCCATAGAGAATAAATGAAAGTGTATTGAAAATAGAATGTATTGATATGGAAATTGCTAAGAATTGGTATATATTGATGTATATGATTATCTTAAGAATGATATGATTGTATGATTGTATTAAAGTTTAGACATGATCTAGGGTATAGCATGGGTTTTACGAATTTTCGATGGCCTTACACCTACCCATGCCTTAGGGCTATCGCACCATTGGAGTCGGAGTGTGATATTGATCTAGAGGACCAATGGCGAGAACCAGCGGCCAAGTGACTGCTTTTGCGAATCGCAACAAAACTCAACCATCGCTAGCAATGACCGGCCACCAGGCAGTGGCTTTTGTGATCGGCGAGCTCCAATCAGTCTCCTTCCATTGCACGACAAGCAATTGTCGTTGAGCTTCTCCATTTGTGTCCCTCCGATTGCATACTCCATTGTTGCAACTCGTGGTCTTTGTTCATTAGGTGACCTTTGGTTTCAATTTTCGATTTTGCTTTTTTTTTTTTTTAATTTGTTATATAATTTTTGAATTTCTTTAGTTAATTCCTTGAAAAAAATGAATTATTTGGTTAATTCTTTGTTGTCGTGGGATTTGTTGTATGATTTGAGATTTGCGAAAGAGAGTGAAGATGATATGAGGGTATTATGGGTATTAAAAAAAATTAATTTTTTGATTTTTTTAATGGAATTTGTAAAAAAAAGAATGGAATGACTAATATGACTAATAGGAGCAAAACACAATGACATTTTAGTTAGTTTGACGAAATGAAGAGACCACTTTATTAATTATATCAAATTTCAGGAACCAAATAATATTTTACCAAAAAAAATTTACAGAAAGATTGTTACCTGTACATGGCATTCCATATACCCTTTTCCAATTTCTCACCTGCAGACTTGCTACCTAGAAACTCAGAAATTTTCATATCGATACTCACATAGGTGACAAAAATTAGTAGAATATTAAACGGTGCTAGGTGTCGCACCTGTGGCACTCCACATAATTGTCACACTTATCACTATAGCAGGGCTTTGTTTGGCCATACTACATTCCTTTTATATAAATTTTTTATGTAATTTATTTAATATGATTCATTGATTTTATGTAATTTTATCATTTGTTTTATGTAATTATACATTACTTTATGTAATCATAATTTAGGATTATTTAAACAAGGTCCTAACAAGAATTAATAAATATAAGAGTCTTTTTTGGATGGTCTTAAATTATAATTATATAAAATACATATAAAATTACATAAAGTAACTAAGAAAATTACATAAAATCAATGAATCATATGAAACCAATAAAAAAAAATACATAAAAAATATAACAGCGCAAATAAGGCCTTGCTACAGTGTTGGGTGCTATAAAATTATTAGTAGTGACAGGCAAGGGTGTTCAAGAATTCACCTGACTCGACCTGATCCGAGTAATCGGGTTCCATTTAAATTCATCGGGTCGAGTTCATGATATTCCATATAATATATTTATTCGGGTTGCTCGGGTAAAGGGAAAATGTTACACAGGAATTGGTAAAAATGAAAGGATTTAACCTGACAAAATTTTTTTCAGTCGAGTCAAATTAGAGGAAAAAATTGATCCAACCCGACTTATAAACACTCCTAACAACACGTGCGCTACTTAGGTTTTTTGAATATTAAATATTGCATTGAAGTGCATGATAAATATTGCATTGAAGTGCATGATAATTATATTCCCATAAAAGCCCCAAAAAAAAAATATGAATAATGGAAGTACAAAGCTATAATCTATGTAATTTCATGTAAGTTGAAGAAATGGGCCATTTATTAAATTGGGGTAAAAAATAAATAAAATTACCAAAAGAGGATTGTTTCAAAAATATTTATCAACAAGGGGTATTTGTTGATGATTAGGATTCAAAAGTTGGTCAAAAAAAAAAAAAAAAAAAAAAAAAGGTTGAGTCACCTTGTCCAACCACAAGATGCACTTCTTTTTTTTTTTTTTTTTTTTTTTTTTTTAGAATTTTAGTTTTTTTTAACCACAAAAATGCACTCTTGCATTCTTTTTTTTTTTTTCTTTGAGAAATTTAATTTTCTTTTAAGAAATAAACTATATAAATTTTTTAATTAATTTTAAAAATATCATTTTTTTAAAAAGATATGAAATTTTATATTAGTTATTTTTGTCCTATTAAATCTAAAAATTTGTTTACATAAAATTTATTGTTATTAATTTGTATTAAAAAAATTTGAAAAATATAAAATAATATAAGCTTTGAAATTATTTTAATTAAAGTTAATTATAGTTATTTTTTAAAATTTAATGGATAATTTTTTTTAAAGAGAAGTTTTTTATTTAATTTTGTTTATATAAAATCTAATTTTAAACTTTTCATTGTATTAGATTTTTTGAATTAGAAAATTAAAAAAAATTAATGGATAATTTTTTTTAAAAAGAAAGTATTTTATTTAATTTTATTTATATAAAATCTAATTTTAAAATTTTTCTTTGTATTAGATTTTTTGAATTAGAAAAAAATAAATAAATAAATAAATAAAGAAGAAGAAGAAGAAGAAGAAGAAAAAAGTTGTTGTATTATAGTACTATAGTATTTAACTAGAGTCAACTCAGTTTTAAAAATATGCATGGCCCCTTTGGTAAAGTCAGGGCTGTTTAATGTGGTGGTTACTCTTTTTTTTAATACTTTTAATTATCAAAAAAATTATTATTGAAATTTATTTATTTTATTATTTACAATAAGAAAAAATCACAAAAGTAATTTTTACTTATTTCATCAATTTATTCTCTTAAATATAAATTTTTAATATAAGATTATATTTAATTTATAAAATTATTTAACAATTTCACATTAAATTTAACAAAAATTTATTTAACTGTCTAGCATTACATGGTGTAGCTTAAAATATATAAAATTTATTTAACAATCTCACGTTAAATAAAACAAACAAAAAAATCAAACTATTATATTTTTTTAATATAATATCAATTTTATATCTAATACTCAAAGAAAAAAAAAAAAAAAAAAACTCGCACAAAAATATTAATACTTTAAACAGTACAAAATAAATATTCTTATAGAAAAATAAAATATTTCTTTTTTTAAAAATTTGTCCATTACAAATTAAAACTAACTTTAATTATAATAATTTCAAATTTCAAATTTTTTTATATTTTTCAAAATATTTTACATACCAATTTTTAAAATTAGATTTTATGTAAAAAAAATTAAATTAAATATTTCTTTTTTTTAAATTATCCATTAAATTTTAAAAAATAACTAAAATTAATTTTTATTATAATACTTTCAAAGCATAATTTTTTTTTATATTGTTTTACATTCAAATTATTAAAATTAGATATTATGTAAACAAAATTAAATAAAATATTTCTTTTTCAAAAATAACTATAATTAACTTTAATTAAAATAATTTCAAAGCTCAAATAATTTTATATTTTTTCAATTTTTTTAAATACAATTTATTAGCAATAAATTTTATGTAAACAAATTTTTAGATTTAATAGGACAAAAATAAATAATATAAAATTTCATCTCTTTTAAAAATTGATATTTTTAAAATTAATTAAAAATTTATACACTTCATTCTTAAAAGAAAATTAAATTTCTCAAAGAAAAAAAAATACAAAAGTGCATTTTTTGTGGTTAAAAAAAACTAAAACTCTAAAAAAAAATATTAGAAAAGTGCATCTTGTGGCTGCCGGGCAGGACAAGGTGACTCAACTTGTTTTTCGATTTTTTTTTCCTTCTTTTTACTTTTGACCAACTTTTGAATCCTAATCATAAAAAAAATGTCCCTTTTTGATAAATTTTTTTGAAACAACTCTATTTTGGTAATTTTAATTTTTTCTTACTCCAATTTAGTAAATGGCCCGAAGGGCAGAGCAGACTTTGCTACTTATTCTTTTTCTCTATTTTTACTATCAAACAGAACAATGCAAGATGTAAATATTTTAATTGAAAGATTTAGTAAATAACATGAAATTAGTAACAGTTAATCATGCTTTGTCCAAAGATGTGAATAGTGAACCAATATTTACATTAAACAATATTCTATAAGAAAACCAGATTTTGTTACATAGGCTTAGTCACTTTTCCATCCCCAACTGTACCACAGATTCCTAAGTAAGGCACACAAAAACAACTTAAGGGCACTCTCTGTGTCTGCTTATCATTATTGAATGCAACAGAAGGGAGAGGGTACTTGACAATTGCTCGTAGATTTGAAAACAATCAACACAACATGAATACACATATTCCATCATCGAAAATTTAATTTTCCAATGGACACTTATTCCTATCTAAACAAACAACATATATCAGCAGCAATAAGAATAGGTAGAAAGGGAAATTCATAACATTCCAAAATAAATAATGTGAGACACATCTCTGAGTGCAATATTCAACAAAAATACCATTAATTCATATGGAGGGATCAAAGTTAAAACATGGAATGAAACCAAATGCAAGTCAAAAGGAGGGTTGTGAAACAAAGCATATAACTCATTTTGTTTCAAAGGAACAGTGATAGAGCTCGCACAAAATTACAAAATTGGAATAGCATCAGAATTGTTAGTTAACAAGAATCTTCTTTGGAGAAAACTATGCAGAAAAACCACATTTATAACGAATTGAAACGCAAGCTAAACCACAACAAGACAAGTGAAGCCAAACTGGCAAGCCATTTTTCACAATTTCTCTTATTTTGGACATAATAGAGGTGCCATAATCAAGAACTATAACTTTTTTAGGAATGAACGTTCGTTATAGTTCTGTAACTACCATAGCAAAAATCTTGGATTCTACGTGTAGCACTAACAAATAGCAACAATTGTTTATTTTATAGACTAATACACCCACACTCACCTATCAACACTGATCCTCTGCTATATAGAAGCACTTCAAAGCATGCAAGAGCTTCACAGTTTCAACTAATAACCTATAAGATAACAGTAGATTCAGAAGAGAAGAAAGCGGAGAGAATGGCCTCTGGAGCAGCTGACCTATTGCTTCAGTGTGTCTTTGATGGAAGCATATCAATGCATGACATGGAAATTCAGCGAAGGCCATACCATCGCGACTGTAAGTGTGCATTACACAAATTACAAGGTCTTTATCCCATTGCTTGTTCTCAACACAGAACTATATCATTCCCCAAGAAACAGGCATGGAAAGATTGTTCCTTGTCCACAGTAGCCTCCAAATTCTCTCCTCAGACTTCTTGCATTGACTTGTCAGACAAAAACAGAGAGGAACCTTTTGAAGCTCTATCAAATAGACAATAAAAGCTGCCAAAGACTTGATATAGTTGGTTAGAAAAGAAAGGTTAGGATCTGAGAATCTATTTTTTTTTTTTATTTGTTTATAAATCATAGTCTAGCGCATCCCTGTAAATTCTGCTTTTTTTTTTTAGTGTAAATTATGTTTCTTGCTTCTTGGCCTTCGAGAGTGATGAAACAAAACACAACAATCACTGTGCCAATGTTCATTGTATTGTATTTATTCTGTTTCAAAATTTTCTGCTATAATTTGTTAATAATTATATCAAGGTTTCATCGTCTGCTAGAGTCATTTCTCATTTCATAAAATTCCAAGAGTGCAAATTGTAATCATCAAGTAGATATAGATAATAGAGATCTTACAATTCTTTTTCATCTCCAAGTCCAACTATCAAGAAACAAAATGATGCACATTTGTGTTAATTTTCTCCAAACAGCATTGGCTCACAAGAAATTCATTTGTCATTGTGTTTACTGTCTTTTTTCTAGAAAGTGATTTTTACAAAGCTTAAAAAAATTTTAAATAATATGTAATTTGGTATTATAAACATAGTTTTAAATAACAGTCGTTTCATAACGTTTCCTAGTGGAATTTTAGCCTTGCATTATTTTCTATTCTCTAGTGATTCATCAGTCACCAAAAAAAAAGAATATATTATATATATAATTAAAAAACTTAAAAACACAATATATATATATAAAAAGTTAATTATATATATATTATATATTTTCTCTCAATTTTCTTTTCTTCGCGTCAAAAAGCTAGTGTCAGTTCAAACAAGTCGGGCTCCTTTAGAAGCGCATAGTTGAAAATTAATAGTTTTGGGGATGATTATGCACCAAGGAGAAAATTTATAATGACTGCTATATTTAAATTTGTACTCTTAGAAATAGCTGCTCACATTTGTAACTCTTGATTTTAAGTTTTAGGTTTGTACAAACTCTTTATAAATGCATCATAGTCTGATTATTGCCTTGGAGGACTTCTGAATGATCATTGATTTCTGTGCTATGCAGATTGTTAATTGTTTACCATGTAACTGTCTGATTTTTGTCAATATTAGGGAAAAATGTTATGATTGTATTTTTTTTTTTATCTTGATTCAATTTGCTTGAGGACAAGCAAATACTCAAGTACCGGGGAATTTGATAAGTGCATAATTGATGATATTTTACCCCTATTCTTTAATATATTTCATTGTTAAATTGAATTTAATTTGTTTGTTGAAGTAGTTTTTCAGAATAAGTTTCACATGAATTGGAATCAGAGTCAAGACTAGAAGAAAGCAGTTATTGATCATTGATA
>CATKHJ010185660.1:0-23789 GCA_949750685.1 Vernicia montana
AATTAAAAATTTCTCATCCACATCTTCTAACTTATCAAAAGCTTTTTGAAAACCCAAAGCAGTTTCTAACAACAAATAGGTTGAATTCCACCTAGTTGGACAATCTAATTGCAAAGATGCTTTTGACTTGATGTTTGCAAGCTGACAATATTTTTTGAACAAATCTAACCTTTGTGGGCTACCCCTAACATACTTAACAATATCTCGAATTTTTTTAATAGAACTATTAGCAATTTCAAGGCCATTCTTAACAATTAATTGCAAAATATGAGCAAAATATCTCATATGAAAGGCTTCCCCACCCAAAACAAAAGTATTTTTCTTTATTAACTTTTTTCTCAATTGCTAAATTGCAGTGTCATTAGATGATGCATTGTCAACAATAATGCACATAACTTTGTTCAAACCCCATTCATCCATGCAAAAATCAACAGCATTCCTAATATTAATCCCCTTATGACTCTTAATGATACAAAAATTCAGAATTCTTTTATGCATATTCCAATGTGAATCAATGAAGTGAGCAGTCAAACACAAGCAATACACATTCTGAATACTTATCTAAGTATTTGTTGTTAAAGAAACCCTTTGACACTGAGATTGAAGTAAAGCACGCGATTTTTTATTTTCTTGCACAAATAAAGAAAAGCAATCTCTAGCAATTGTGAATCTAGAAGGAACACGAAACTGGGGAATCCCAACTTGAATAAATTCCCTAAACCCTTCCCCCTCAACAAATCTAAAAGGAAGCTCATCCTTTATAATCATCCTAACCAAAGCATCTCTAACAGCTTGTTGATCAAACACCCAACAACCTAATTGTGAATTTTCAGATTCACTTGTACTATGAAAATTCAAAATTTTTTGAGTTTTATCTTTACTCTTATGTGCATCAACTAAATTTTTCTTAAAAGGGAACTTTTTGCAAGTTTCCCTTAAATGTTTCCATAACCCTGAAGTGTCTTGCTCACTTTTACATTGATAAGTCTTACTACACCAAATACATTTAGCTCTCTCTGTCTCATTCCCATCACCATCTTTTAATTTCTCAAAATGATCCCAAACTCCAGACCTAGTTTTTTTAGTGGTAGGTGAAGTAGAAGTATGATTACCTTTTGTTGGAAGTGAATTGGAACCATTCGTTTGGGGCCTTTGGGCAAGGGCAAAGGCAGGAGCAGGAGCATGAGTAGGATTGCTTCCTGATGGTGGTGGCATATCATCATCAGTGTTATTGTTAACAATTGCTTTGTGCTTATTTGTCACTGTAAGCAAATTAAAATTAAATATACAATTTCAGTAATATTTAGTGGATGATAAATTTTAAAAATTAATTTTCATGTTATTTTGCTCAAAATAATAACATAGAACTCAATACAAAAGCTTTCTTACCACTCACAGATGCTGATAAAAATTTGGAGGCCATGTTTTAAGGTTGCTGATGAGTTTGCCAAAGCTGGATGGTACAATCTGCTGTTGACTGCTTCAATCTAACATGTTCAAAATGCCCAAAAGTCCAGCAAAAATCAAAGGCATATTATACCTCCAAGCACCTATGAAACAACAAATTCATTATATTAATTTTCAGTTTTTTTTTTTATTATTTTTGAAAAATAAAATAAAATAATAATGGTTTTGGAAATTACTTTCTGTTACTACATTTTGGCAAGAAAATCATCCTACCAAACCTCTCAAAACAGAGAAAATCCATTCATCAAGTTAAACAAATTGTTTCAAAATATCAATGAAGCTATTTGAAATTTCTTCAATAGAGTAACTTTTGTTTTAGTCTACATTTTTTTAGAAGAGTTACTTCATGTTGTCTGCATTTCAATCTACATAAAGGGACTAGGTAAAACCCATGGGTTATGCTCTTTCCTTGGAAAGGATTTGTCAATCAGTTCATGAAGTAAATACCATTATTATTTTTATTTTAAAATGTCTGAAATTTTTTTGCAAGTTGGATGTATTGGGCGTTTGAATTCTTGATCATCTATGAGAGCAACTCCAACCCAAAACTCTAAATATGGTGTAATTTTCACACTAAAATAGTGTAACTTTAACACTAACTACTATTTCATCTCCAACCCACCACACTAAATATTACACTAAAAAGAATATTCCTTAGAATATTTTTTAGTGTATTTTAATTCTATAAATTTAAATTATTTTTCTACTTAATTTTTAAATAGTAATTAATATTAAAAATAATAATATTTAATCTCATAATAAACATTATAAAAATTAATTATTTTATAAAAAAATATTTTTATTATATAAAAATTAGACATTACAATTAATATAAAATACCATAAAACTTCACATTTATGTCAGTGTTTTTTTTTAATCTCTATGTTGTATTTTTTTAAGTTTTATGTCAATGTTTTTTTTTTTTTTTTTTACTCTATGATGTATTTTTAATTTGACTATTATTAAATTTTAATGTTTGAATGTGTTTTTTTAAGATATTATTTAATTAATTTTTGTTTCATATATTTAACATTTTATTGTTAAAATACATAAAAAAAAATATATATAATTTAAATTTAGAACAAATTATATACAAATGTTATAAAAATTCTAACATATTGTAAATATAATTTAAAAAAATTTAATATATATGTAGTGCTTAAATATTGCATGTAATATATATTTCATTTAATAATTTAAAACAAAAATTATTCAAAAAAAATAATTTAAAACAAAAAAAATAAAAAAAATGCTGAATAATTCACTGCACCAAATATAGTGCAGTGAATAGTGCAACGCCAAATTTGGCGTTCCACTAATCACAGCACTATATTTAGTGTAAGAAATAGTGATACGTTGGAGTGATTTAGTGCAAATTTCATACTAAATTTGATGTTTTAGTGCTACGTTGGAGATGAGCTAAGGAGAGTAGGAGACGAAGACGAGAATTGCAAAATCTGCCCTATCCTTCCTTGTTTCCATTCCTAATCTTTGGGTGTCTTCTGTAATTGAAGCTTGAAAGAAATGTAATATGGAGTCGTATATAGTAAAAATGGAGATCACAAAATGCTGCCCTGAGGTGACATGTATAAGAATAGTCCTAAGTTTTGAGAGGTACTGCCTCCTATTTAGATTATAGAGGTCCCTGATGCTGTATATAGATAACAACTAAGCAGCAAAATTATTGCTTTGGTTGTGGACCTTGTAATATATCAAATAATGTATCACATCGATAGTGATAAATAGATAGATAGAGAATAATACAAAAGTTATTTCTAGGTTTGAGAATTATTGAAATTCTGATAAAAGCTAAATTTATCAAAAAAAAAAAAAAAAAAAAAAGAATATTACAAAAGTCATCATCTACTGTTCCAGATTTCACTATTTTTTCTCATATAATTTATGTTCTTTTCTTTTGTATCCCCCACTTTCACATGGAGAAGAATTATAGCAATTCTACTGTAGAGCTGGCCAGATCTCATATCTTTTTTGAACTTTCAGTTTCTTCCTACAGGACTCTTTAATTGTTTATTGCTGGCCATTGTTATGTATTTTCAAAAATTAATTCTTCCTACTTGTCCCCTCTATATATTATTATTACTTTGTTATTAATTAGCACGAAATATGCATTATTTTCCACATCAAATCAAAACAAATAGTGCAATAACAATAACACATTCAATAGGAAAAATATTTTATTGTACAAAAGAATTTCATAATTAAAAAAAAAAAAAAACTTGAATTGTATTAATAAGTTTTGACTCAATAGTATTGAAGTAATCTCAAGTCTCCACTGAGATTGTGAGTTGGAATTCTATATTTGAAGTTAACATTATTGAAAAAATATATATGAATAGTTATGATTGGTTTTTTGTTATTTATTTATTTATTATTTTACTATCATTTCTTGAAATTGATAGGTTGAAAACTTAATTTTATCTCATTTAGTTGATACATAAAATATTTCATTTAATTTAAGTATAAATATTAGCTCATTTTACGAAATTAGAGTTTGTAGGTTGTAGCTAGCTAGGCAGACAATAACCACAAAACTTAAGTCTTTAGTCTAAGTAGGTGTAATTGGATTTGTACCATTGATATGGGACCAGTCAGACTTTATGCTCTTAATTATTTTTGTATATAGGTCCCAAATGGACAATGAGATGTAAAATCACATCACATTTCTGAATTGAGATCGACCCTTGATTTTGTGTCTTATGAACTATCAACATTAAAAATTGGACCATGATTTTGCATGAATTCAAGTTTTGATAATTTTCCCTTTTTAATACTAAATTTTTCAATTTATCAAGAAGGAAAAAAAAATGGTGTATTCCATAATGTAAAAGTTTCCAAGTTTATGTGAGTATTAAATCTCAATTATTGAACTTGAAAAAATTTAAATTATTGACCAATAATTGAGTAACACATATACATTTGTTTAAAGAGAAAACATTAAGTAAACTCAATTAATAAGAAGAGTTGTAAACTAAATATATGATTATAATGAGACACGTCATTGAGTAGTGATAGTAAATTTTTCATGTATCCAATCAGAAATTTTTTATATATATGTGATTTATCTCATACATCAAATTTACGAGTGTTGAGATATTTTAACTAATATAAATTTTTTTTATTTTTTATTAAATGAAAAGATATCAATACTTTTTTTATTTTATGTATTCTTATAAATTTAAATTATTGACCAATAATTGAGTACCACATATACATTTGTTTAACATTAAAAAAAGATTGTCAAAGATGATTTGACAGTGAATCTTATCAATTAATATATATGAATTTTCATATTTTTTGTAAATAATTAATTGATCTTTGATTGAAATATGATAGACTTAATATATGATATAAACATTAAATTTTTTTTTTTTTTTTTTTTGTCAAAGATGATTTGACAGTGAATCTCGTCAATAATTTATTCTAACCGTTAACAAACTAAAAAATCTTTAAAAAGTTAAAAAGGTTTACAATCATTTGGTAGTGAATATCATGAATGATTTAATATAAACTCATATATATGAGTTAGCTTTTTTTTTTTAAGTACCTTTCTTAATTAACTATTTATTGTTTGGTTAATCCTTAAAAAGGTATTAAAAGAGTAATAATAATAAGGTAGGGACGGTACTTGGCAAAAAAAAAAAAAAAAAAAACTAATAAAGTAGGGACAATCTCTCACATATTTTTCAAAATAGCATGTGAAATGTGAATGCGATTATGGATCTGTTTGGGATTGTATTTAAAAATAAAACTTTTTAATAAGTTTTTTTATATATTTTTTTAAAATTGTATTTTTTAAAAAAAAGATAAATTTATATTTTTTTCAAAAGTAAATTAAAAAAAAATAATTTATAAAAAATAATAAAAATCAATCAATTATATTAAAAAAAATTAAACTTACTTTTTTAACCCCTTTATGTAACTCTAGATGCATCCTAAGTGTATATCATCTATTCTCCATTCCACAAAACTCTTCCTCTCCTTCCCTCTTTAACACACACACATGTACACGTGCTCCTGCACGTGACCGGTTTGAGCTCTATGGGGCCTAGATATGGTGTTCGATAGAAAGTATAAACCAACTTTGCCTTTTTCTACAATAATTTGTTATTAGGTTTCTTAATGTTTGTTTGAGAAAGTTTAACAAGTAATCTATAACTACTGTCTGTCTGCTCACTCTAAGGACTTTGTTTTATGTTGATGCATAGTATGTGGAAAGTCACAATAATGTATTTTACTGATTAAATTTTAAAGTGTTGATTCTCTTTATTAAATTCATATGACTTTACAATATCATAATACTACTGTTCAAAAAAGTCATTCAATCGATCAATTGGAGTCAATGAACCAACTCCATTTTAGATATTTTTTGTTGTTGCTAATTGTTGTTTAATGTTTATACCTAAACAATTCAATATTTCAGAGGATGGATGTAATTGAACTTTGCTAAAAATGCAATGTAGGGTTTATGGTTTAAAATGATCCAATTATCTCCTTATACTTTATTTTTGGACTAATTAAGGGTCTGTCTGTCAATTAAAATTAACAGAGTTAATAAAATTAGTAAAGTGAAATTGTGGGACCCATTTTATATTTTTAAATAAATAAAAATTTTAAATTTTAAAAATTATATTTTGAGAAATATTCAAATTAAAAATTTTAAAAAATCAAGATGAAACTCAAATATGGTTCATCAAAAGGAAAAAAAAAAAAAATGAAACCCAGTATTGTAACAATACTCACCGATTTGTTTCCAAATCTCCTCTTTCCAATCCTAATCCCAAGCTTTCTTCATTATCTCCATGTTCCATGCACGTCTCCATGCTCTCGAAACCCTCACCATCGTCAACCCCATCACCTTCATACCATTACTGCCAAAGCCAATCAGACCATCACCGTTGAATCGAAGCAATTGTTGATACCACCGATCGACTTTCTCTAGCTTGCCTTGAGGAGCTTATCACTACCAAGGAAATCGCCATCACTGGAACTCGTTGCTAATTAGTCCACATTGCACGTGACCTGTTAAGCCCTTAATTGCTCAAAAAAAAAAAAAAAAAAAAAAAAGGAACTATGGGGCCAATTAGATCATTTTAAACTATGATCCCCACATTGCATTTTTAGGCAAAATTCAAGCCCCAAATTAGTTTTTACCCAAGTTTGTTCTCTTGTGAATTTCCTTTTATATTATTGGCAAAGAAATGTTAAGTAAATAATTAAATTTTTATGGAACAGATAATCAATTTATATGTGCATTTATGAGTTGGAAAGAAGAAAGATAAAGCATAAATTATTTCTTTTTGCTTGGGTAAATAGCACCAGGGATCACTAAATTTTGAACATTTTTTTAATTTAGTCACTAACGATTTTTTCTTTACAAATGAATCACTAACCTTTCAAAAAAAATTTAATCGATGGTCACTTACAGAATTGGAGGAAAATTCTGACCAAAGTGCTGACCTGGATGGAATGAGTTAGCGTAACACGTTAGTGTCACGTTAGCTTCTATTGAGTAGTACCAAATGTCACTAAACTTTAGACATTTTTTCAATTTGATCACTAACCTTTTTTTCTTTGCAAGCGAATCACTAAATTTTTAACTTATTTTCAATTGATGTTCAATTGCCAGAATTTGAGGACAATATCGCCGGAGTGATGTGCGTGACGTCACTAAGAAATAACAGCTGACATAGCGCTAACGTGTCTCACTGACTCATATTAGTGGACAGTAGGGCCTACTATAGCAGAAATCTCTCCTCTATCCCACTGCATGCGTGACATGAGTCCAGAGAGAGAAAGTAAAAAAAAAAAAAAATCACCTGGATCAATACCCCTCCACTGACAGGTGGTGCATGTTGTGTTTTTAAAATTTTTTATTTTTCTCTTTTATTGGGGTTTAATCAGAAATTGGTTTATGCAACAACAGACCAAATTGGCAATCACGAGTAGAACAACACCAACAAAACGACAAATAAAAATAAAAACTCCAACAACAAAAACCCCATAAACGGCGAAGAAACTAACAGAAAAAAAAAATAAAAGAAAAAAATTAAAAAAACAAAATTAACAAATTCCAGCAATGTACCCAGTAAAATCCAAATTCAACACAAAATTAAAAATTTTAAAAATGCAAATATACCTGCAAAAGTCTGAGAAATTAAAATCTAAAGAAAAAAAGTTAGTGACCAAATTGAAAAATGCCAAAAGTGATTCATCTGCAAGAAAAAAAAAAAGCCCAAAGTGTAGTGACTCTTGGTGCTATTTACCCCCTTTTGATTTGATATCTTTTGTGCAATTTGCCCATTTTTTCTTCTCAAAGAAAAAAAAAATTGCCCATTTTGAAATGTGATCATGTATTTCACTATTTCTTTCATTTGTCTTACAATATTCCTTCCAAAATTCTAACCAAACAAAATTTGAATTTATTTTTCTTCTAAATCTTTCGTTCAGTTTAAACTATATAATAGAAAGAATAATTTTTCCCCTAAATTTAATTAATATTCTTTTAGTTTAACCTATAGTAATAAATTTAAATACAATATTATTATATTAAAATCCCAACTATAATAAGCAAAGTATTTCTTTAGCAAATTCAGCATCTTCTTTTTCTTTCAATTTGTAATGATCATAAAAATTTTATTGAATCAGTTTGTACTTCTATTGTTTTTGTGAAATAAAGTAAAGCTTCATTAATTGATAATAGGAGCAACATCGACAAGAACTAATAGTTGGTTTGGTTCACGAATTCGTAATCCTTAAAATTAGTAAATAATGAGATTAATAATCACACTAGATAGAAATTACTAAAAACATAGTGAGACTATATTTTAGATAACGCTAATTTCATAGATTAGTTAAGCCTTTGAAATTATTAAGTCTAACCCGATTCATATGTACCAAATATAGTGTTATTTATTAATAATGCGACTTAATTAAATAATTTCATGTACCAAACAGGTTATAAGTGCAATAATAAAAATGTCATTCGTCCATCCCAATTAATTCATTTAATGAATTAAAAAAATTTTGATTAATGGATAGTAGGAGCAGCATAAATAGAAACAAACATTTAATTTGTCCATCCAAATTAATTCATCTAATGAATTAGAGAAAGTAAAACGAGTTAGAAAATGAGCTACTAAATTTGCTAACCAATGCTAAAGTATCAGTTATAAATTCAGCGGCGGAGCTTCTCAAGGGCAAGGGGCCATGATTTTCATTCTTTTAATATATATATATATATATATATATATAATGAATTGTAATTGGTGGCCTTCAATACTTAATAATAAATATAAAAAGAGAATTTTATTATAATGAATTTTATTCTCACATGGTTGCCATATAATTTTTATTAAATTTTAATTTACAAAAAGTCACATTCATGTAACTATAATATCTCTACTTTTTAACTAAAATAAAAATTTTCAATTTTCAAAATTTCTCACTACAAGTCCACTTTTATCCAAAAAAAAAAGAAAAAAAAATTACTTTCTCTCATACACATGCAATGACAATAAAAAAAAATAGGAGTATTTATTTTTTCTTGATCACTCCTTCGTCTTCTTTTTCTTTGTCATTTTCTCTATATAATCTTTTTTAAAAGAGGATATTTTGGTCAATTTTAAAAAGGTAAATATTATATTAGAAGAATTTATTTAAAACTTATATTAGTTTGCAAATTTTATTTAAACATGTTACTATAATCACACATGCACATTTTTATTTTAGCCCCCCTAAAAATAACATCCAAACTCTGCCACTGGTTATAATAGAACCAAACGGTGGTGAAAAATTATGGTATTCACAATTAATTAAAAGAAATAATTTATAAATCTATTGAGATTTGATTCTTTTATTGAATAAATTTAAAGGTTGTACTTTTTAGATTGACTTGTAAATTCAGAAATTAACTCCTTTTCTTCTTTTTAATTAGATGGGAAGAGGTAATTTTCATTCATGAAAATAAATTACATTATTAATAATAAATAAAATATAAAATTTTACAAACCATTAACAGTAAATCATATTTTTGAATCTAATTAAAAAGATGATAATCTTCATAAATAGAAATATGACAATATTGACAAAACAATTGATACAGTATAATAGTGATAAATACGTTCTGCTCAGTGATTATATTATGTCATAACTCGATTTTTATATTTTCAAATGAGTCTAATAGCACAACTACATATATCTAAACTATCATTTCTATTGAAATTTTTAATATGAATCCCATATAGGGATAATAATAATTCTAAAATTAGATAACAAATATTTTCATAAAAGAAGAACAAATAACTCCTATTAGAAAGAACAAAAATAAACAAAAACACAAAAAAAAAAAAATAATAATACTAATAAATTTGCAAATAGTATATTTGTATTTATTAAAATAAGTAAAAACTATATATATATTAAAAAAAAATAAAAATAAAAGGGCTATCGACAATTTTTTTAGCCAGCAGGTCTAAAACAAAGGAAAAAAAGAAAACTTTGAGAAAGAAAAAGAGAGGAGACAACTAGGGTTTATAGTGTGGCTGTGGCTTTAAATTATAACTCCCTTTTATTTTTAATTGTACTTTCCTATGAACAGCCAGTTAGACATTGAAATTTCTATTTAACTCTTAAAACATAGATTTGAACCAGAATTGAGAGTTGGGACCAATTTCTTTTTCCTTCCTCCAAGCTAATCACATAAACCTAGCCAACCAATTAATAGGAAAGTATTGGCAAAACAATGTAGTAAATAAAAAGAAGAAGGAGACTTCTGTGGATGGGAATAATTCCCACGTGGAAACTCCTACCTTTAGCCGCCAATGACCATGCAGCCATCTCATCCATTCACAACCCAACTCCTGAAGCCCACACCACATATCGTCATCTCTACAGTCTACATCCTCCTCTCTGTAAATTCACCCTTCTTCCACCTCATAATTACTAAAAATATCATCCATTTTCCATTATCATACCCTTAATTCTCTTGTCCAAAAAGGGTAATTCACTATTCTTGATTTTGTAAGGCATAAAATGGATAATCATACCATACTAATTACAACAGATTTTTTTTTTTTTTTGCCAAAGTAATTACTACAGAATTGAGAGCCTTGCGAGGTTCCAGTTTCATTATTGCTCAATTTGTAAACTTTCTTTTCTTAAAATTTGAAAAAAAAAAAAAAAGAAACAAAAAAGTACTGAAGATAGACAGTGCACATTGGGTTCTTTTTCTTTCTTGCAAATTTTTCACCCAGAAAACCTTCTATCTATAATTTTCCCCCTCTGCTCTGTTTTGGCTGGCCTTATCATTATTATTATCCACTACCTGATGGAGACATGATCACAATAAAGATCGTTCCTTCTCTGCCATGGTGGAGCTTGATCAGGACGAACCTGCACCCACCAGTGCTCCTAACATGTCCTCAAAAAAGAAAGAGCTTTTGTCCACTGCCATGAAGAGAACTAGTGAATGGTTTGCTTCTTTTCTTTATTTAATAATAATAATAATAAAGTTTCAAACTTTTCTTTTCTGGGTACTTGTGTAATTCATATGGCACCATGAACTTTTACAGGATTTTTTCCCAAGAAATCCCCAGCGATGTCACTGTTGTTGCTGGAGGAGCTTCCTTTTCTTTGCATAAGGTTTGATTCTTTAATATTGACTCTTTTTTCCCTCTGTTTTAAGTATCATTGCACCTCTGAAAAAACAATTATTGTAGTCCATGCCTAGGGAATTTAATAAATCAAGAATCAATTAAGAAACTATTTGAAGTTTTAATGGGTGCTATCTAGGCCTAATTGTATTAATAATTGCTTGAATTGAGATTTCTTTTTTGTTGCTCTGATATTTCTATGGCAGTTTCCATTAGTCTCAAAGTGTGGATACATAAGAAAACTGGTATCAGAATCTAATGATGCTGATCTTTCTGAGGTTCAAATCCCTGATATCCCTGGTGGGGGAGAAGCATTTGAACTTGCAGCCAAGTTCTGTTATGGAATCAATTTCGAAATAAGTACAGAAAACATTGCTATGCTTCGATGCGTGGCAGAGTATTTAGAGATGACTGAAGATTATTCAGTTGGAAATTTAGTGGCAAGAACTGAAGCCTACTTAAATGAAGTAGCCCTTAAGAGTCTTGCTGGGGCAATTTCTGTATTGCACTTCTCAGAAAACTTCCTTCCAGTTGCAGAGAAAGTTAAAATGGTTAGTAGATGCATAGATGCAATTGCATTCATGGCCTGCAGGGAAAGCCAATTTTCTTTGTCTGGTAGGTCTGATAGTGGCAATGAAGGCGTGGGTGCACTTTCTTCTGCTATATCTCAACCAAAACCCATTGTTGATTGGTGGGCTGAAGATTTAACTGTTCTTAGAATTGATATCTTCCAAAGAGTTTTGAGTGCAATGATGGCTAGAGGATTTAAACAATATGCTCTTGGACCTATTCTTATGCTTTATGCACAGAAATCTCTTCGAGGTTTGGTGAGATCCTAATCTGAAAACTTAATCCGATTCAATTATATGACTAATTACGCATATAATTGTAAACATTTCATTTTTGTTGTAGGAAATATTCGGAAAAGGGAGGAAGAAAATTGAGCTAGAACAAGAGCATGAAAAGAGGGTTGTTTTAGAAACAATTGTGAGTCTTTTACCAAGGGAAAGGAATGCACTTTCAGTTAGCTTTCTATCAATGCTGCTTCGCGCTGCAATATATCTCGAAACAACAATTGCTTGCAGGCTTGATTTGGAGAAAAGAATGGCCTTGCAATTAGGACAGACAGTGTTGGATGATCTCTTGATTCCTTCATATTTATTTACAGGAGACACATTGTTTGATGTGGATACAGTCCAAAGGATCATGATGAATTACCTTGAATTCGAAGTAGAAGGACACCAATTGGGGTACCAAGCAGATGATGAGTATGTTTCTCCTCCACCAAGCGACATGGAACGTGTTGGGAAGCTGATGGAGAACTACCTAGCTGAAATAGCATCCGATCGGAACTTAACTGTTTCAAGATTTATTGGCCTTGCTGAACTTATTCCAGAACAATCAAGGATAACAGAAGATGGGATGTATAGAGCCATAGATATCTTCCTTAAGGTGCACTCTGTACCCAAATTTTATCTTTACTAAAATGCTTCAAATTATTCACTTCACATTAATATGGATCTTTTGATCATTCAAACAATCTGAGTTGCAGAACATCAATACTAATTCTTGACAATTACCCATAAGGAAATTAGCTGTCATCTTGTTAAGGCATTTTCTTTTATACATCTGCAATTTTTAAAGGAGAGGGGATTGGCAACAATGGCTTAATCTTTATTCCCAGCTTAGCCTTCCTATGCTGCTCACTTTAATGAACTATAATCTAAATTTTGTAAAGGGTCAAAACTAAAAATTCATTAAGTTGTAAATAGAATGTAACATATTGTAAGATTAAAGATTTTCACATATTTTAATACACATACATAATATCCAGAGTATCAGTTCAATTGGGAAATTTCTTCTTGAATTGATCATGATATAAACAAATAACTATCAGTAGCTCTTACATTTCTCTTTTGATCTGGTTGTCTCCTTGTAATTCTGTTAGGCTCATCCTGGTTTAATTGACATGGAGAGGAAGAAAGTCTGCAGTTTGATGGATTGCCAGAAGCTATCTAGAGAGGCTTGTGCTCATGCAGCACAAAATGACAGGCTTCCTGTACAAACTGTGGTTCAGGTGCTATACTATGAGCAACAGCGCCTTCGAGATGTGATGAATGGTAATCTCATAGGTGGTGATCCCCCTGCACTTCCTCCCAAAATGAATTTATACTCCACTGATATTCCTCCTGTTTCTGATGAGATCTCTAACCTTAAGAGAGAAAATGAAGACCTGAAATTAGAGCTTATGAAAATGAAAATGAGAATGAAGGAAATTGAAAAATCTGCAGTGGGCAGATCAGCAACAAATAGTCCATTGTTACCATCTGCTGATAAACCTCCTTTGCCTCGAAAATCAATTATACATTCTGTGTCAAAAAAGCTTGGACGGCTTTATCCTTTTGTGCGTGCTGAGGGTGACACCAGTGCCAAAGGTCGGACAAAACCCAGCAAGAATAGGCGGCATTCCATTTCTTGAAACTTTGGCTTCATCGTCTTTGAGCTCTGCACTTCATGGAGAGTATAGTGTCTTATGTTTTTTTTTTTTTTTTTTTGAGCTTTGTTTTTAAGGTAGGCTTGAGAAGACTAAGTAGCTAGCAGCTGTCTGTTTATTTCATTTTCTCCTTATACCTCTACTTCTCCTTCTTTTGTGTGATTTTCTTGTAAATAACATTGTTATTGTGTGTTTATGTCATCAATAAAAAATATATAATTCAAAGGCTAATTAATCAAACTGATTGCTTATTGCATAATTTAATGTTGCAGACAAAAAGAGTTAAAATCTCAAGTTTAAGCATTTCTAGTAGGCAACAAAGTTACAAAAGATCATATAAACCCAAATTCCTACTCTTCTAGCATTGTTAAGGTCATGGCCAGTCCATTTCCTGAGAAAATGAGTTGACAGAAACAAACAAATAAAAGAACAACCATTCTAGAAAATAGAGAATCCAATGCTGTTATTCTTATCAGTTTACCTCTCTATTTCTACTGTAATATAATTTAAGTCTGATTCATTCAATTTCAGATTCATGTAACACTAACAAACGTTTCAATAATAATCCTGCAAATGAGTCAAAAGTTATGAACTACAGCAAGACCAGAAGTAACTATGCAGTACCTAGTAGTAGTAGTAGCAGCAGTATGTGGGGTCTGTATGTATCTAAATTATTGAACCCTTTTGGATAAAGAGCTTTTGGAAAAGCAAGAATGGCTTAAGGGACAGGGCTAGCAGAAGTGCATGCTCGTGTCTGAGCTAAAATTATCATACAGCAGAAAAAGATTGGTGCTTTGAGAAATCAGATAAATGAATTAATGAATGTTGATGAGGGATTTCCACTCTGTGAAGCTAGGTATCTATGCATAGTTGTTTTAGGACAAGCAGGCCTTATTTAGATTTTAGACCTTAATTATTGAGTTGGGAATCTGTTGTTCTTCTGGTGGCAGACAAGCAAAAATAAGCTCCCTTACTTCTATTTTGTGGGGTAAGGTTTCAAGTGTTGGGTTGAATACTTGAATGTTGATTATGCAGAGCATTGAAGAGAAATAGGAATTTCTGAGTCACAGATTATGCATATTCTTTTAAAGGGAAGCTAAACCAAAAAAAAAAAATGACATTTTTAGAGTCTTCTCTAGCATATGCTTTATTCTGAAAAGGTAATCATGTCTCCCAAGTAGAGAAAACAATCATAGTAAACAGTAGGAATATGTGATAGAAATGGGGTACCCTAGTGGGCAAGGCTTCCTGCATTATCGACCCGAGTGAAGGTCAAACTAATGTATGCAGCCTTCCCCTTGCACATCGAGGAGGTTATTAATTTCCATGGTTTCCCTGCTTGTTAAGTAATTTCTTTTTTATTTTGGTTAATGAAACACCGACCAGAGTTCAAATTTATAATCTCACAATCCTAAAAACAGACTGCAGTATTAACGAGTTAAAACTCATTTGTCCTTGTTGAGTAATTTCTTTCATAGCAATATTGAGATATGCTTCAACATTAGTCCAGTTGTATCAGAAAAAAATCATCATTAAGAACTTCAACAATCAACATTAATCCACCGGAATTTTCAGGTTAATTCAATTCCATGGATAATGATCGACTTAAGCCCTTCAAATCTAAGGTCAAATGGAGACTATTGCTAGCATATGGATATTTTTTTTTTCAGACAATTCTATTTGTTTACACAATTGCATTAACAACTATGATGATTGATGTGAAAATCTAAAAACATTCCATCTTTAGATTTTTTTTTTTTTTTTTTAGTGCATTTGGCAAGCCAAGAAAAGGAAGTCATGGTCTTCACACAGGACATCCATTAAGCTAAAGACTAAACAGAAAAATCCATACAAGCAAAAATCAGTCTAAAATCTTATCATATATATATATATATATATATATATATATATATATATATGAATTTATAAGGGAAGATTTTTTTTTTCTTTTTTGTTCAAGTCATGTTCAGACTCAAAACTTGTAAAAGCCAAGGAGGTTGTTTTAGTCTCTCCTGTCTCAATTTTTCATCAACACCAATACTTGTTTTATTTTCACTTTGGTTATTATAACCACCCAATGACATGTCAGGAACCTGATGATCAACTAGCCCCAATTCGCACCCACCAGATTTTTCTCTTTTTGTATTCATTCTTTGATGACTCAAAGAATTTGTCCTGTGTATATGGCTGGATCCAGTAGAAGATGAAGAGAAGCTGCTTGGTCCTGAATCTGATGTTAATGGTGTCTCAGGTCTCTTTCTCCTCCTTCGGTTATTATAGCTCGAAGGGCCTAGTGTTAGCTCAATCTCACTCTCATCCATAAGTTCTAACACTCTATTTCCACTCGATTCTGCTGCATAATCTTTAGCAGGCCTTTCCAAGTCTAGTTTCATTACAGAATTGTGTGCAAAATTAATGCTATTCTTGGAGTTCCATATTTCTTGACTACTTTGTAATGTATTAGGGCTGTTGTTAGCAATGTTCTTCATTAGTATCTTCTGGATTCGATATAGTCGATGAAGTTCATGTACCTGCAAAATTATGGATGGCTCCCTGGCTTAGAAGCAATATATAAAACATTAGATACATATACAAAGTCTATTTGCCATTATTGTTTGAGTTGCTGTCGAGAAAAATACTGTTCTAGTTATAAAAGTTTCAAAATAGCTAAATCTCCAAAACTACATTTTTCAACAACATCTAATTTATTTATTTATTTTTTTATCAGAAACACAATTTCAATCTCAATATTGTTAAACAAAATCAGAGAGGGAGAAATTATATATATAAAGAAATACCTGCTCTTTGAATGTTTCTTCATGCTTTAATATAGCCAATCTCATATATTCCTTGTCATAAGGCTTAAGAAATTTCTCCATTAGTAAGGTTTTTGTATAGCTTATGTCTGAGTTAGTTGCCAGCGGGTTGAACACAGAATTATCAGAAGTAGTACTGCTGATCAGAGAAATGCATCAGAATCACATTTCCAGATTGATGATAATAATATTTCTTGATTACTCTTTTTGCATATATATCTGTCAAAGAAGGCAAAAAAGAATAGGGAAATTTAAAGCTAAGGAAAAGGCTTAGTTGATGATAGCTATAGATTGCTTACTTATCAAGAAGTGTGAGATATAATAAAGAACATTAATGTCAAAACGCTGAATATGAATGCACTATAACATCAACAATTTCAAGTATAATTTGTCTTCTAGCTAGTGGCTTGTTTTATTCTAACATTCACTCTTTTTTGGGCCACAACTATAGTTTATGCATACAAAATATCTACCAGTTAAAACCAGCAATAATATTATGTACAATATATCCAATTAATATTGCTGTTTTTTTACCCATATATTAATTAACCAGTAATAATTTCTCTTGAAAAGAAAGACTTGAAGACTCTATCTATTCTATGGTTGGAAGATTCAGATTCATTATTGGGGTGCAATTAGTTTTTCTATTATCCATATATATATATATATGAATAAACTATTAATCAGTAATAATATAATATTGAAATTATTTCCAATTCATGTTTATTGCAATTAATAGTAAATGATTAATTTCTATGATATTCAATATTCTGAAATTCTCTTTGACCCATGAAATGATAATAATCTCTATTATGCAAAATTTAGTTTTCAATATTGTTAATATATGTATTATCAGTTTATCATCTGAGCTGCTGCATGTCAAGATTGAATATATATAATGTTTGAAAAACATGCAAAGATTTATCATAAAGATTTAAAAATATATATATATATAGTTTGAAGAAAAGTTCAAGAATCATATATATATATGCAAAATCAAGAAATGGATAATAGATAAGAAAATGCAAAAAAAAAACTCTGTGGAACCAATAAAATGGATCTTTTTCTAATATTCCCTGCCATATAGAATTCATACCCAAAAAAAAAAAAAGTACAAGAAAAAGGTATATATAAAAGATAGATGATGTTCTGACCTATAAGAGTTTGAAGAGAGCTGAGAATAAGAAGAAAGCTTATAATTATGTTCTGAAGAAGAAGCAAAAAAAACACTAAAAAGAAGTGTCTTTCAAAGGCAAAACAGTATAGTTTCTTCTTCTTGTTGCTGTTGCACCAACGACTAAAAGAGCCCAGAGCTTTGTTTGTTATTAGAGAAAGAAAGTATGGAAACAATACTTTGCCTTGGCCTTCACATTCTCCATCAGTATATACTGCACAGGAAACAATAAAATAAACAATTGACAGGAATTTAAGATTCTTTCTTTCTCTCCCACCTCACAAAAATAAAATAATAATAATAATAATAATAATGTTAAATGTTGCATTTGGGCCGTTTGAGGCATGCCAAACAAATCCCAGTGCTTTAGCCAATACCATTCAAGTTTTGTGAAAGAGATGCCCCAGACAGCTACAGCAAATGCCCCTTATATAATATTATTATATTTATATCAAAATTAAATACTTAATAATTATTTTTTATTTTTATAATAATTGTTGAGGATCACAAGGAAGTTGCAGTCTTACATTGCTCCAGACAATCATGATCAAGAAAACAGCTTAGCCCTGTTAAGCTGAATCACATGCAACCCAACCCAACCCAACAATTCTTATCTCTATATATATATAGATAATATATATTTAATTAATATGTTTAATTAAATCTTAATGTAAAATTAATGAATATGAAGGAGATTAAGGTAGCATCTCATGGCCCGCCGACAAATAGATCTTGACCGTACATTAACTGGGTACCCCTATTATAAACAGTCCAAAAGTTTAAAGACTGACCACAGGATCTCAAAAATCCAATACTGTACCATACTATATATATACTATATACTATATATATACTATATTACAAAACAAACTTGATCAATTAATATATATCCTTTTTTTTTTTTTTCCAAAGATGGGTATATCACAAAAAAAATAATAATAATGGTTTAAGGATAATGAGATTATTATTATTATTATTTATTTTTGGGGGTTTTGGCCCTAATAATAAGATGGGTATACGTATGGGTTTGGTGGAGTTCCATTACCTTCAAAGAAGACCCCAGCACAATGATTATAAGCAGTTACTAGCTAGGCCATGTGAGTGGGAGATTTCAAGAAATCAAAATCTTGAAATAGTAATTATTAAATATGAATAATTCAAGAAATAAAAATAAAAATATATGGTACGCATTAAATGTACTTGCTCGATCAAGAAATTAAAATTAAAATTAAAATTATGATTATGTATAGTTATATAGTTAGATAGATCTCTTTTTGTTTGAAGGGAAGAAAGAGAATGAGCTGGAAGTATTTGGCAGTGTTATGTTTCGACCATAAAATTGGATCTGATCCAGTTGAAATAATTAATGTATAAATATATATTTAGAGAGAGTATAAAGAGACAAAATATACTGCAAAAAGAAATGAAAATTTAAATCCATATGTCTGCTCGTGCTTATCAACTTCACATGCATGTAGGCCTTATATGTTAAAACTTTCTTGTTTCTTTTTATTTTATTTTATATTATATTTTATAATTTAAAAAAAAAAACTAAAATATGTTAAATATTACTGTTGTTTTTTAGTCAGATTATCAATTATCATACGTTAATATATCGATTTAAAATATTTTATATGAAATAATATACTCTGATAAATTTAGTATTGTTAGGATATGTAAAACAATTTTTTTACAGAATTATATCGACTATTAGTCTATGATGTGAATTTTAGAAATCTTATAAAAACGGTAGAATTAATAATTTAATTTATATTTGAAGAATAAAAAATAATGCATGACTAGAATATAGAGGAAGAAAGTAAGAGAGAGTGACATGGAAGCACGCGTTGCCGGTGAGAGGAGGAGCAGCCGTATGGGGAGGTGGGTCCATTGGCCCATTGGGGTTGCTGAAAAGGCTGAGGTAGCCATTGGGGTGAGGTGGCTGTAGTCCTATACACTGTGGTCTGTGGGTTGTGTGTGCCAATTTGGTCCCACATGATAGAGAAAGAAAAATTGGAAAAGAATCATATCTTATCATACATTTTGAGTACAATTCAGACAGCTAAAGCCTAAAGCTGGAACAAAGGAATAGTCAAAATTTCTGTGTTTTTCACAGTACAAAATTAAAAAATTAAAAAATTATTATTTTTTGTGTTTTAGAATTTCAAAACAAAACAGAGTCTCAAATCAAATGGTAATGGCATTGAGGAATCTTTAGTTTCTGCTATGTCCATGTCGGTGTGTTTTCCAACCCAAATAAATAAACATACATAATATAATGTAAAATTAATTGATACCTAATAATATCACTTTGTCACAAAACTAGGTGATGAGATTTCTCTAATCAATGTGTTTGAACATTATATATGCAATGCAATAATTTAAGAAAAAAATGAAAACATAAGATTCTTTTTTATTTTTTATAATATACATATATCGCTAATAAGATATCAAGTAATATAATTTATTTATTTTATATAATGTATCTAATTTATAAATAAATTTAAATTTATAATCGTCAGATCACTGATTTTTAATTTTTATGATTATAAATAAATTTCATATAGCGATTAAAATTAAAAATAAATAATTTGATGATTATAAATTCAGATTTATTTATAAATAAAAGTGTATCATATAAACAGTCTTTTATATAATTATAGATTACACGGAGTGATTTATGAAAATTATAACAAAACTGAAAATAAAATAAGTATTGTTAGTGTCAAATCAAAACAGGTAAATGTGGATAATTGAAGGATTTGCATGACAATAAAATAATTAAGTACGGATACTTTCACTAACTTTGAGATGCATGTCGTTTTCAATTGCAAAATAAAGTCACTTTCTATCGTTTTTAACTAAAAAAGAAAGTTTTTTTTCTCAAAAATTAAAAAAGAAAAATCCTCCTTAAAAACTTTTTTTTTTTTTTTTTTATATTGCTAATTAAAAACTGAATTTACATATCCCTGTGACGTAACAATCACTGGCAAAATGTGTATTTAATTGCTCGTCCTTTCTGAAATTAGAATAGTAATTTAGTTATTTCATAATGTAAAAATTAAAAAATGTATATAAATAATAATTTAAAGTTTAAACATTTAGCATAATTTGCTTGGAATTTCATTAATTTTTTCTAGCGCGAAGGAAAAGGATTTAAATTTAATATATCACCATTTTATTAATTATGTACTTATCTCTAAATTGCTGTTGGGTTTGGGTGTGCAAAATTGTATCAAAACTTTGAAATTACCATTACCTACCTAATATTAGATTATGTTTTATTAATTATTAATATAAAATTTTTTTATGATATCCCATATAATTTATAATTAGCTTTATGGTAAAAACATATATATTTATTATATAATTCAAGTTCAATTATTTTAAAAGATATTCATCAATTTCTTTTAGTTGAATTATATAAATTGGAATCAACAGTTTAAATAATCAGTAGTTGCTATTAGGGGTAAGCACGGGATGCGGAGATCCCGAATCGATCCAAATTCTCAAATTAAAAAAAATGGGGGAAGAAAATTATCGAGACTTAAAAAAATTCTTGAATCGAATTGTACTTATATATGTATTAGGACGATACCAGGAATGCATTGATCTTTGTATTGAGAACCGAATCAGATTCAAATTGGAACCGAATCCCTAAGACCCATACCGATTAATTAATTTATATATAATTATATAATTATAAATTTATAATATATAGTATATATATTATATCTTATACGTGTATTTATATTTATATAATTATAAATTTATGATATATAGTATATATATTATTACTTATACATATATTTGTATTTATATAATTATAAATTTATATTCGAATCTCCAAATCGAATCGAATCAGACTCATATTGAAACTGAATACCCAAATCTTTGAATCATACCGTATTGAATTATCGGAATAATTTAGTATGGATATTTTCTCTAAACAAATCGGCACCAATTTTTTAATAATCAAATCTTTAAAATTTCAGTTTGGGTCGGAGATTTTCAAATCACCAGTTTTATCCGAACCGTGCTCACTCCTAATTGTTATAATTATACAAACATGGGTTGTATCTTTTACGAGTATTCGAACAATCATACGCAATGGCAAATCATGCTTCTTAATTTTGTAGGAACGAGAATATATTGCTATAAAATAATTAATAAAAAATATAAATCAAAATGTTATTATTTAACAATGTTTTCAAATCTGGCCCGATTTTAGAACCGGTGAAAGTAGAGAATCACATATCAGAGGTTCAACTGGGTCGAATCGAAATTTTAAATAATATTATATATTATATATTTATATGTTAAAAATACATATAATTAAAATTAACGAACGTTATCAGAGTAATTAATGAATATTACGTAGAAGAAATATGAATTTGAAACTATTACTTAGAAAAAATTATGTCAAATTAATTCATTAAGTGACCATTTTGAGACCCAAATTTAGGTGAGTCTCACTATTCGGTAGTGGATGGTCTACTCGGATTAGTATTCTCTTACGTAAGAAAATATAAATTTAAATATTTATGTACTCAAAATGGTGAATAGGTGAATGATAATTTGAAATTCAAAATAAACTTTATGCTAAGAAAAGTAAGGGAGGAAAATAAATTATTCCACATTGGAAAAATGCGAAGTTGAAATAGGGTATATATTGAAAGGTTTCTCCTTTTATTGCTAAAAAAGTAGCCAAGAAGGCTATCTCTTGTGTGCGTAGAGGTGCAAATCCAAGGTTTGGATTTAGGTTCAACATATAAGCGCACGACATTTTACGAATGCCGGACCAAAATAGATTGACTTGTGCCAACTTAATTTTGCAATTTTTTTCCTCGGTGACTTTTTTTTATTAGCAAAAAAATATTTTCCATTTTTTCTTGGATTTTTTATTTTTATTTTTTCTATCCCGATTAACCAGTAAAAACTGGTTCGGGTGTCTGGCCAGTTCGTTTGGTTTTCCCCCAGATCTTGGGAATCCGATTTTTAGAGTTTACCCGGATCGGCCTGGAGATCGGTTTCAAATTTTACCGGTTCGGGTTTGACAACTATATTATTTAGACATGTAATAAAATATTTTTTTGAACATTAATAAATAAATATTTTTAATTAAAAAAATAATTTTATCATATATTTCCAATTATAATTAGTGATACCGATAAATAAGATAATTACTAATACACTCAATAATATTTTTTTATGTTAAAAAAAGAAAAAAAAAATTGTAACCCGCAAGAAAAAGCTATAAAGAGTTGTTTGTTTATGGTTTCTAAAGAAATTCCCTATTAATTCATCTAATTATATATGAGTTGTCTACTATTATTATTAAATTGAAAATTGGCTTTTAATTAATTAAGCCAGGAAAAAAAGTGGCTATGTCATGATTTATTATTCTATGTACTCTTTCAGAACTCTGAAAGGATCAAGAGTCATGAGTCATGACCACCCTGTCTTCTTTATTATTGGTTGCTTTTATTAATTAATAATCTAAAGCTAATGACAAAAAAAATAATAAAAAATAACGTCTAATTAATTTAATTTAATTTTCTTTTAAATTTAATATCAATTAAAATACAAATTCTAGATGTATCAATTTTGAAAATATTTTAATATCATTAGTCAAAATTGATAATTAGATTTAATTTTTCTTAAATTATAGTAAGTACTAATAATGATAATCGGTAGTAGAATATAAAATTTAGGTAATATTTAATGGTGCAAATTATTTTTTTTAATTTTCTCAATTAATTAATTAATTAATGTAATGTTATAGTTAGTGGAAGAACACGTGGTGCTCAATATCCACATAGCAACTTCTACATTGGTCATTTTGAAAAATCCTTATTCCTTATTATTAAGTAATTAATTAATCAACTAATTATTAATTAAAAGTTGTCCTTAAGAGTTTGTCACAGGGCACTTGCTATTCTCATGAACTGAATGAGTTAGATATGTTCCCCATTTTTGAAATCTTAGATTGAAAAAAATAAATTAAAAGATTTAAATAAATAAAAAAAGGTACAATTTAATAATTGATAGCCTTCCTGTTTTATTTAATCATTAATGTTAATTTGTGAAACTATACCTAACTTTAGAGGAGTGTCTTATATACATCTATCTATAATATATATATAAATGTAAGAAAAAAATAATAT
>CATKHJ010185773.1:0-20910 GCA_949750685.1 Vernicia montana
TTGAAAGGTATAATGATATATTATCTACTCACTGCTTTATCTCATTAGTGATTCCATTTTTCCAGGAGATTAGAAGTTCATCGATTCGGTTCTTCAGACATTCTTCCTTCTAAAGAACCAAGTGGATTAATGTAATTTCTCTTTTGATTATTTTGTAATTGAAGTCTATTCTAGATGCTCCATGTGTGTGTAAGGGAGAGATATTATTGTGGCCTCATTGACAATATCGAGCAACTAGTTATATGTATTAACTTATGATATGGGATTGTATGAGTATCAAGATATGTTCTTATGAGAATTTATGTAAGTTAAGTATGTATGGAGATTATGTGAATATGTATGTTCAGGTTGAGATCTTGGGAATATGTGTGTATTAGATGAAATGATGCCGTATGTGGAAGTTATGTTTATGGGTTCTACAGGTGGTCGGTGGCCTTATGCCTACCCATGCCCTAGGACCGTTGCACCGCCCGAAGCGGGGTGTGACAGGGTTCTACATGAACCATTCCAATAAACCACAATTAGATCATCATTCCTAACTTGTCTATAGAATCAAGATAGATTCTAATTCTCAAACTTCTAGTTCTATACTTAGAACACAATGCACATTAAACACATATCAATCAATACAATCAACGATTCAAGAATCGATACACATACTACAGAAATTGAATCGATTAGACCCTGAACTAATGTCCATATCATCTCAATTACAAACTACATTGATCATGTATAACCATTGGCATGTCTAAGATTAAGATTAAGGCATAAAAGAAAAGAAGAAAAAAAATAACAATCTCAATTGGTACGCCCGTACCCTCTGGCCGTACCTTTATTTTTTTCGGCAGTAGCAAAGGTTCTCCCTAGGTTGGACGAACCCTAGGGATTTGGGGAAAATGAAAATTCTTCAATCATTATCTAAATTGGTTTTACAATTATATAATTAACATGTTCACAAGTGCAAATCATTAATCAATTGAAGAATTTAGCTAGTGAACCCTATTTATCTATTGTTGGCCGAACTCACCCTAGGTAAATTTTCAAAATTTCATCTTCCAATTACAAATTAATTTCATACATAGTTAATTGACATTCCAAGGAACCTAATTAAGCAATCAATTTCACCAATTACACTTCCATTCAAAAACCCCCAAATTTACATAACATTAAAAGAGGGAAAATCTAAAAATCCTTAACCAATTTCAAATTAACTTTTAAACTATGTAATTGATATATAACCAAGTATAAATCAAAGCTCAAAACACAAAATAAGCAAAGGGATCAAAAATTCCTCGGTGGCTGAACCACCGTTCTTCAAAACTTTAAATTTTTAGTCTTCCTAGTTAATTCACATTTTACATGCTCAACACACCTTAATCATACTCATATTTCATTATCTAAGTAAAACTTTAACAAAAGAAATTTTCTCCCCTTTAAACTCATATGGTCGAACCAATGAAGAAAGAAAAAGAAAAAGGAAAGCATTCAAGATCACAAGTAAGCAAGATATGATTAAGATGAAGAAAAAGACTTTAAATTTTAGGTTGTTACCTTAGAAATTTTCCTTTGGGTGTGAAGTGAAGCTTGGCTGAACTTCATAGAAGAAAAGGAGAGAAAACTCTTGTTTTTGGTGGTGTTAGATGAAAATGAGAAGTAGATGGTGAATTGTAAATTCTTTTAAGTTCCAATAGATGGCTAAGATTAAATCAAGATAATTGGATGGCAATGGTTGCATAGCTTCCTTTGGAAGCTTTGGAATTTCTAATTAAAATTTTATTCCTTGAAAATTAGATTATGTTTTAAAACTAAATTCAATGAACTTGCTTTTTGATGATTAAAAAATTGTGTTAGTGGAAAGTGGGGCCCACTTTCCACTAACTCAATTTTTAAAACAAGAAATGATTTCAATAATTTCTTTTCCCTCCCTTTCTGCTCATCATGGTCGGCCATCATTGTGGCATGGGCTTAGCCTATTATTTGGTTACTTGTTAATACATATTTATTGAAATTTTTGACAGTTTTTATGAAATGACTATTTTACCTTTCTTTCTTGTACACTTATATTTACTTGATTATTTTAATAGAAATAAACATATTCATATACATTGTTCATATGACATTCATATTCATATATGTTATTAATATAATTTTAGGTAATTCATCACAAAATTGAACTAATCAAGTTCATATGCAATAACATTAAATATTGGTTTTCTAAGTCAATTTGCACTAAATTTTCCCTTCCTATGTCAACTGAGTCATGGTGTAGGGTCATCAAAGTCTAAGGTATTACATTGTGCCAGGGCATCTTATGTACAGAGATTTACAAAATGTATGAAAGCACTTGATGAGAAATGTCATACAGCACATCAGTGGTTGTGCAACAAAGATGCAAGTCATTAGAGCAGGTCTCATTTCAAAAGCCATGCAAAATGTAATCTTCTTTCAAATAACATCTGTGAGTGTTTTAACTCATTCATTTTAGAGGCTAGGGACAAGGGTATTGTGACTTGTTTGGAGATGATTAGGCAAAAATTAATGAAGAGATCGTGGATGAAAATGGATGCTATGAAAAAGGTTAAGGGTACTTTGTGCCCTAAGATTCAGAAGAAATACAATAAAATTATTGAATTTTCATACAACTATAACTCAACATGGGCTAGGGGAAATAAGTTTGAGGTTTTGGGTCCTGATGGGCAATAAGGACATATAGTTACAGGAGATGGGAACTCACTATCATTCCTTATGCACATGCAGTGTCTGCACTCATGTTGGATAGGAAGAGATTAGAAGATTTTGTAGATGAGTGTTACACTGTCAACACTCACCCCAAAATTTATAGTTATTGTATAAATCCAATTAATGGGAGTGATTTATGGCTTGAGAGTACTACACCTGCTCTTAAACCACCTGAAAAACCAAAACCCAATAAAGGAAGGAAGGAAAAAATGAGAAGGTTAGAAGCTGAGGAATTAGAGTTTTTAGCAAATACTGGCAGAGTTTCTAGGAAAGGTGCAGTAATGACTTGTAAAGTATGTGGTATGAAAGGCCACAATAAAAGACACCATGCCAAGACTACACCAGCTCAAGAAGGCAATAACAATATGCAAGCCACAACAAGGCAACCTATAAGTTTACAAAAACCTTTCATATATGCTCTTTAATATTCAAATTCTATCTCAATAATTATGCTATTAATATGTGACATGATTTACTAGGTTAAAAGGAGGAAAGCTGTCAAAAATTTTGTCAATGTGGAATCAACATGCAGAATTAATCCCACCCCAACAGTTAATCCTACCCCATGTATTGTACAATGGATGCCAGATGTGAGTATCAACATATATTATAAATCCTAATATCTGACTGAATGTTTTAACATGACTGCTATTTTTATTTTAGGGAAGTAGTAAAATATCAAATGACTGCATTTTCAATTACAACAATGCAGATATGAGCACAGACCATAAAGGGAACAATTCCAATTCACAAAATTCAGCAAGTTTAGAGGTAAAAAAGATAAATGCATGTTATTTGATTTATGTTACTAAAAACAAATTTACTAACACTTAAAATTTGACTCCATATCCTTTTAAAGGAAACAAATATGAGACATTCAAGCATTAATGTGAGCAATAATCAAATAAACATGTCACAACCACCCTTTTCACAAGTAATGTTTTTCTTAATATTTGATATCATTTTGAACTATATGGCCATGGTATATAGAGTATTACAAATAGCATTTTATGTTCTAGGTGGTGAATCCAGCATGGACCCAAGAACAGCCTGATGATATAGATAGACTGATACAAGCAATAGTTGATGAAGATTTCTCAAGTTCACCTGTAAACCATGATGCTGAGACTGAATCTGATGATGATGAACCTGTGATCATTGAGGTATATAATTTTCATTTTTTGTTAATAAAATAAATAGATATTGATGATGACTTACATTTGAGGTTGTCATTCACTACAGGATGTTGAACTTACTATAACAGAGGTGAAAAAGAGAGCATCTGTGAGCAGGCCAACTACTTCAAGGCAACCTAGAGTTGGATTAACTAGAAGACCTATTACAAGGAATATGGGGAGTTCTAGCATGCCACAAGGACCAAGAACAATGTTCAAGAAGCATACTGCTGCAAGAACAAGCAAGAAAAAATATACTTGAATCTGTTTGATCTTCCTGCTGTAATTTTTTGTACAACTAATATCAGTTTGCATAGAATGCTGCAACTTTTTGAACTGGATGGCAGCAACTAAATACTAGATAGCAGGGTTGTCTGAATTGTTTAGGGTTTTTTTGATATGGAATATTATATATGGATGATACTTAGGGATGATATGTAAGGATGCTACATAGGGATGATAAATTTGGATTTTTGCTTTACATATTAGTGGTATTGGGCACATGACATGTTGAAAAAAATTTTGAAATATCATGTGGACAACACTATGACTTTATCTGTCCCTTTTTTTTTTTCTTTTTTTCTAACAGATGAAATGGAATCCAATGCTAGTTTATCAATTAAGTGAAATTGTCCATATAACTTTTATTTTTTTTTGTTTAGCATTCTTTTGTTGTTTTATTTTTCATTTCCTTTATTTCCTGTTAATACATAGATTGATTAAAGTAAATTAGTATATGGCTTATGATAATTAAATTTATTGCCTGCTCAGATTAAATATCTCTGAATTCATATCCTATAATCCACTTAAGATTGTTAAAAAAAAAAAAACCCCTCATTAGCAGCTTAGAACCAAACTCGTCTATTTGTCTATTTGTTTGAAAGCTCCAGTTTATCTATTTCATTCACTATTACATAGCTAAATCACAAACTTTTTAATATTTTTGTGAGCTCTAATAAGATTGATGCTAAATCAAATATAATCATTCATTGAATTAATGCATAATATAGGCACTAAATTTTATATTAATGTTATCATAGCAATAGAGTACAAATTAATCTCATATAACCATATGAGCTTCAAAATTGGGACAGTAGTATAACAAAACAGTTGTTAATAAGTACTAAGCACATAACCTGTTCCTACCAAGTACTAAGCACCCCTTACTAAATTTTTATAATCAAATCAACAAATAAACCCAAAAGAAAATTTCCAAAAGCTACAAGAATTCTTCATCCATGGTTCATTTCGTCCAAGTTCTTCAACAATTTCATCTTCAACTATCTCTTCATCAATTCTTGGTCCACTATTTACCACATATCCCTGTGAAATGGTTGGTGGATCCAGCCAATCAAAAACTTTACAATATCCAACCTACATCAAAAAATTTCACAAAACATCATAAAGCCTTACACACAACAATAAACATTTCTTTTACGCTTTAAATAGAGTAAATCATTATATTCAAAATTTACATCCTGTTTATCTAAGGAATGCGCAGGTAAGAAATTTTTTTTAAAGAAAAAGCAAGATACCACTTACATTCAGGTAATTTCTGTACCTAAAATACCGCCTTCCTGGGTTTTTCGCACTCCATGAGGTCTTCAGTAAACAAGGAAGCCCACATTCGCATCGTGGAACAATAACTTGCGCCATATCCAGAGAAAGTAAGCTACTTTAGGTTTTCTAAATTGGGGTTTTAAATTATAGTTTCAAATTCAAATAATCAAACTGCCTCTCTCAATGATTTAGGTTAATCCCCCTATTTTCCCCTCTCTAAAACCAAACCCTAAAAAAAAAAAAAAATTCACAAACATGTTTAACCTTGATTCTCAGATCAACTAGAACCAAACTTCAATAATTACAGTTGAAAGTTCATGGAATTAGAAAGAGAAAAAGAAGAATCGAGAGTGAAATTGACAGAGAATAGATGGAGCGAGAAAGCGACAGAGAAAAGAGCAAAATAGAAGAGAAGAGGAGAGAATGATCTGCAACATATCGAAGAAGAGAGAGAGTGAAAGGGAGACAGTAAATTTTTTAGGTTTCTCTCTCCGAGTCATTCATTGGCCAAAAAGTAATAATTCTGAGTAAGTGGGACCCAAGCAGATTCAAATTTACTTGAATGACGTGGCAAATGATGAGGAAAAAATTGTTGACGTGGCACTGATGTGTCAGTTTGACTAGTCCAATCTGTTGACATGTCATGATACGTCAGCTAACTAGCCGAAATTTTGGTCCGGTTGTGCTAGGTGACCGTATATTGATACATTTTTTAAAGATTAGCGACAAATATGAGAGAAAAAAACAGTTAGTGACCAATTTGAAACAATGCCCATAGTTTGGTGACCCCCTTGGCAATTTACTCGAAATAAATATTTAGAAAGTTGATTTTTCTGATAAGCTATAAACGAGTTTCAAAACAAGTCGAACTTGAACTTAACTCAATTATAATTTATTAACGGGTCGGGCTCAAATCAAATTCAACTATAATTTATAAACAAATTTTTTATGAGCCGAGCTCGAACTCGACTTGAGTTTAAACGAACCGAGTTTGAACATGATTTTCAAGCTCAAACTTGAGTTCATAAAAAAAAAATATCGAGCCAAGTTTGAGCAAGCTAAAGCTCGAGCTCGACTTGATTACAGTCCTATCCACGGCGGCGAACATCAAGATCAGATCGCTCTCAGCGTGATCTGCTAGTCTCGTCGGCAGTGCTCTGGTGACGCGCGATCTGTTGGTCTCTAGAGAAGTTTTTTCTTCCATTTGTTGTTTACCGGTTCTGTGAGTTACCTATCACCTCTCGTTTGTCTACTATGTATACATATGTTTTTTCCAGGAGATCTGTAAGTTAATTAATGATTAGTTGAACTCAAATGCAATATATTAGTAAATTTCTAATTTAATTATGGATTTCTTGTGTGTTCATGAGATGGAGAGCTCTGTGGAAATCAAAGTGTGAATATGGTGACAGATCGGTGTTGCAGGGAAGTAAATGGCTCAAACGAAGAGATTGTACAATTTTTGGATCTTTATGTAATTTTAAGGGACTAGTCTATAGCTACTTTTCTTATCTAGGAATCAAAATGTAATTTGCTTGTAATAATTTTATTTATTTTCTGCATAAATTTTATTTGTATTTTAAAATAATAATAATAATAATAGAATAAGTAAATAAATATATAATAAAATAAACAAAAATAAGTTTTTATTATAGTCTTACCAGAATATGTGAAAATATTTGAATCTCCATATTGAATTGTATTGAGTTAGACTGGAACCAAAATATCCGATCTCCAAATTGTATTGTCTCGAAATTTTTAAAACAATACAATACGGAAATTTTTTATTTCGGTTTCGATTCCGGTTCCGAGTCTCCACAATTAAAATCTCCGAAATTCGATCCAATCCCAGAGATTTTTAAATTTCCAAATTGAACCGAACCGTATTCAGTCTTATTCACAACTACATGAGATAAAAAAAAATAAAATAAAAAAATTACTTTCATGAATAATCCGTTCAGTAGAACATAGAAACTATCATCATCTTAGAAACAAATGAGCCATTTGCAACACACTCAAAGCACATCTTTCTCCTGTTTTTCTCCAAGTTCTCCAAAAGCACAGAGAATGTGTTACAAGTTAATTTCCCGCTCATTATACCAAAATCAAATTTATACAGAAATAAACAACAAATGTCCCAGACCTTCGTTCGAAAAAAAAAACAAATGCTCAAGAACTCGGAAAAGTCCTGAGCCTTCTCTCAATTTGAATGTAATTGAAGCACATCATTACTTCTCTTTCTTTTCTTTTTTTTGTGGCACAGATACGCAAATAATCAACAATCTTTAGTCTTCTAGAAGATTTGACAAACCAATTTGCTAACCTTTGTAGATAATATCAACCACGGTATAATTCCAACCTGTAACATTAAAACAACATTTTTAAAAAAAAATTAAAATTTCATCTCATTTAGTCTCAAGCAATATGTAAGTTTGACTCGGAAATTATAGGTCCCTAACCCTATGCATTCATCTAAGCCACAAAAAGGTCATGCAAACCCCAGCACTGACTGATGCTTATCACCCTTTGTATTGGAAATTCTTCGTTGTTCATGTCTCCCCCCCACTCCAGATATTATAGACAACCCCTCTTTCCACTTGTGCCACCATAAAGGAACTACAAGTAACCTTTTCTCTAAGCTAACCTCGCCAGCCATCAACCAAGCCCAAATTACATTGATTGAGCTTAGTAAGCCCTCCTTGGAAATCTTCTATGTAGTTTCATTGTTCTGCTGTATGTTTTATATTTTACAGTATGGTTCACTATATGGTTAGTATCAACAAGAATTTTAGTTTATATTTTCCCCTTATTGCTCTTTGGTTACCCAAGGGTATGTCAAATCTTTGTACATGTTTTTTTTGTGGCTAGGAGGCTTTGATATATGCCTAGTCGTCATGTGATGCAAATGAGAATTTACAAGGCAGACTGATTTGGGAAAATCCTTGAATTGTTGTTCTGAGACTCTTCCCCAAGTAAAGGAATTTCTCCAGAATATGGATTAAAAAAGAGATACAAGTAAAACAAAACAGGATTCAAAA
The DNA here is from genome assembly GCA_949750685.1 of Vernicia montana. Lineage (NCBI taxonomy): Eukaryota > Viridiplantae > Streptophyta > Magnoliopsida > Malpighiales > Euphorbiaceae > Vernicia > Vernicia montana. The sequence goes on from CATKHJ010185773.1 coordinate 8,513, forward strand.
GCATTACCAATACACTATCATTTAAATGACCTCCAACACCCCAGGATAGCAGCTTTCCTGAAAATGACCAAATAGATTTAATCAACATAATTATAAATATTATTGGCAACATTGTCTATAATTCCTTTATCAATGAAAACTCCACTCGTGTTACCCACTGATGGTATTATCTTTCTTACAGTTCTTCACTTCTCCCTATTATCTTATCAATTAAACTAAAAAGGGAAGTAAACATCAAAATAGATTACCTAGAAGAGCAAAAAGGAATATTAGTAATAAAACAAAATATAATGCAGAGATTAATGAATGTGATGTATTACCAAAGGGCTGCACCAATTTATGAGATATTGCAGCAACAGAAGTCTTCCAAAACCAACAAATCAACAAGAAGTATGTGATAATCTGTATACCAAATTAATTCATTCAGGTCTCATTGGGAAAAAAAAAAAAACAAACAAACAAACTAGTATACAACTCTAATATACAAATTACAACCTTTAAGATAAAGATTATTTTGAGGTACAAATCATAAGACAGCTTCATCTTCCTGTTGCGCATTTCTTGACCTGGATGGCAAATATAGTTGTTCAATGCTCCTATTCATATGGGATAATACAAAGTTTAAACTAAAAGGTTTAAAAGAGTGCAAAAGTTTAATACAACCAAGGCACAAACAATTAAGAAACCTTCATAGGACATGAATCTCTCCTTCTAAACCTCTATAGGACATGAATCTCTCTTTCTCTTTCACACTTTTATTCATTGGCACAAATAAATACGAACATTATAACCAAAAAAAAATTAAGAAAATGCGAAAAAGTAAATAACAAAGACACAACAAATAAAGAAAGTTGCTGAAGGAGATAACCCAGAATTATAGGTTTTCTATTTTGATTTGTCGATGCAACGGACCATAACAAAATGTTCATTCAACCCAAACCTATAGGAAAATTTATAACTTAACTACATAATTTTGGAAAATTATGTTTCAAACTTGACAACAAAATTTGGTAGTTAGAGAAAAGAAGAATAGTTGGTAAGACAGTTCAAAGAAGGTTCTAGTGCAACATTAGTATGAGAATATCAAAATACAACACCACCTAATCAATGTATGTATATCAAGCAATTGCCATGGACTATCAACATGCATATTACAAGAAGATGGAGAAAGATACTAAAGCATAAATACTAATAATTCTTCCAATCTATCTTTAATTTTTCCATGGATTTAGATAACTCATAAGTAGATGGCTTGAGAAATAATGATTTTATAAACTATGCAATATATATTTCAACATTTCTCTAATGGAAAATACAAGACAACAACTACAAATAGCCTTACGATTTGCAAGTTCCTTCTCCTTTGCAGCTGCCAACCTCCTAAGTTTTGCAGCCTGAGCAAATGTTGATGGCCTGTGACCACAGTAGAAGTCAATGACATCAATAAACAAAACATTTTCCTATGATGTAATGACTAAATTCAACAAATAAAAATTATCAATACTAAATACTTCTGGAACTCAATCATGTGCTTATGTGCTTCATTCTAAATCCTAAAACATATTTACGGAGGTTGACATGCTTTGATCATGTATTAAATCACAATAACTATTTGGTATTCGATGCTGACAGAAGCACAAAACTGCCTAGCATTAAAACAAAATTTCTAACCATTTTTAACGCTATTGGCAATTTGTCAGCAGAAATAACATAACCTAAAAGGGTTTAACATCAGAGCTAATTAGCCAAACTGCTATATGATGCACATAATGGATACACAATCACTCACTGTGAATAGGTGGTAGCCTCTTTCAAGAGCTGTTTTATTTCTGCACGCAGCTGAACATCTGAATCACTCTTAGATGCTTTCTAAAAATAAAGAACAATTTCCTTTAGAAAAAATATCTTAAACAAGACAATAAAATCTTAGGGAAATAAAGGGTCTGAAGGCTAAAGTCAAACGAAAATTATTTTCAAGGAGTGGAAACAATAAAATTCATTAGGAGGGAAATTACCAGTTCAGATATCAATATTGTTTTAACGGTTTGTTTGGTATAAAAGGATTCTACAAAAATTATGAGAAATTCATTTGAAATTTCGTGCTTTCATGCGTTGGAAAAAATGAAAATATTCATTTAACTCTCATGAATTAAATTTTAGGGAATTGAAAATAACTAAACCAAAATTCTATCATTTATAGATGAATTCTATATTGCAAATTTATTTGTACCAAACAAGGAGTAAGATTCCAAATCCAATTACTTAGCAATTAAGTATGGTAGGGAACTCTGTTGGCTGTAACCTTCAGTTAGGTCTGATTGAAATCAATATGAAAGGTATTCTTTATATATTCCCTGTATCATATTATGATTAAGAAATATATAACTCTTTGAATTTTATCTCACCGTATTCTATTGATTCCAATGGATACAATAATTGATTGCAACAAAATATATATAACAAACATTAGCATATACAAACACATATTCCTATGATCTTATTCAAATCATGCAGTGAATTTGAAATTCTCATTTCTTACTTGTTAACCATAAAACTAATAATTTTTAATTACACTCCACAAAAACATTCTTATCCTATTAATGTCAAGATCCTCATAGTTGTGACTATAAGGTATAAATCTAGTAATTTAAGCATAAATCAATCGTTAAATTGTACATAATATTGAAAATACCAATTCGAAGAATTGTGGTAATGATATTAAAATGGCATACCTTCCTCAAGTGTTCAAGCCACCTGGACAACAAGTGGAAAAGGGCAACAATGAGAAAAATTACAGGAGCAGCAAGGGAGCTTCCATGTTCTCCTCCTAGAGTTTCTTCAGATAATAGTGAACCTTGAATACTAAAACAATTTGCAATATGCAAAAACATTTAATTGATGATCTTGTATAAAAACACAAACTTAGCAAACTAACTTCTAAAACAAAATTTATAATAACATAATTAAGATTCTGATACCCATCTTGAAGAACAACAAAAATTTATCCCAAAAAACGCAAATTTTATTTGGTTTTTAGTATATCTGCATTGTGATATGTAGGAAAAATTATTAATTCAAGAAGTTCAGTTTTTTCTTTTTCTTTCTTCATTCAGTTTTTTCTTTTTCTTTCTTCATTTTCATTTACCCTAAAATAAGCACAAATAATGGATTCCTTCTAAGAAATTTATATCTTTTGAACTTATCTTTCCAATGTAAAGCTTAAACAAAAACCAAAATTTAAACACACGACCAAGATAAAATAAAATTTTACAACTGATAAACAAAAAAAAAATCATGAATCAAATTTTCAATTTGTTACCTAGAAATCAATTATCATACAATTATAACAACAATGAAATTTTGCAGAAAACTAAAAACAAAAGAACTTGAAGATATCGATGTCAATGCAATTAAAAGGAAGCCCCCTCATTCTTTGTCTCTCTGGCCAACCTCATACCCATTTTAATTCCCCCCCTCCCTTCTCCTTCTCTCTTCCCCCTTCCCTCTTTCAAACCTAAAAGAAAGAAAAATTGCCACTCAACTTGTTAATAAAACCAAACCCAAACCATACTTCCTATAGTTTTTCTCAAAAAAAAATGAAAGAAAAAACAAGGGAAAAAAAAAAGGTATCATATTTAAGATCTCTCCTAAAAGAAACTATAGATACACCCCAAATAAATGTAAGACAAATGTATCGCATACAATTATCAATGGCAATAACATGACAAAAAATACAGCATATTATCTCTAATGGCACTAACAAAATCTCAAGACTCTCAACTAATGCAATGAGAAAGAATCAGCAAATAGTTTATCTTAGATATCATATGCATGAATGATTACTTCTAGAGACTTATTTTTTATTCATGGACATCAAAGATGCAGTTTATCAAGATACAATGAAGCACAGATCCAATAACATTAGTGACATGCCATATATGGGATGTATATCAAGGACAACAAAGTCATTTTCCTAAAACATACATTGCAATTTCATAATACCAGCTATATATATATATGAAATGATAGTACAAGGCACAACAACAAAACATTTCAACAGTAAACAAAATTATAATTGAAAAAACCAATAAGAAAAAGCTGGCAAAAATAAAATAAGAATACAATGCCAGAACAGTCCCACTAATTTACTCAAATATATAGAGAATATGTTTTGCCCCCACAAGACAATGAAACATTCTGCTTTTTGATTCATACACATGGCTTATCAATGAGTGGTTTCCAAAGGTCTTCTTTATAGATAATTGTGAACCTAAGTTAATTAAAATTTACAATCCTAAGACAATTTATTGTTGATCTTTATTGAAACACGAACTACACAAAATGTCTTGCAAAATTGATTTCAAAGAAATATGATTAAGAATATGATACCCGATATCTCAAAAATCACAGTTTTTAATTGGTTTTTAACATACATAGAAGAAATATTAACTGAAGAAGGTTTTTCTTTTTCATTTACCCTAAAATATGCACAAAAAATAGAATCCTCCTAGGCAACCATAATGCACCTTGCACTTAAGTTCAAATGGTTATAGAAGATGGTCCCCACTGGATGTGAGAGAGGGTGCACTATTTTCATGTGCACTGGGTGAATTGGATAATTTCTCCCTAGGGAATTGCTATCCTTTATTTCATGTACAAAAACCAAAATTAAAAATCAAGGCCAATCATACAAAAAGGAGCAATTTCTGGCAAAAAAAAAAAAAAAATACAAAAAGGAGCAATTCGCAAATCAAATTTCAGTTATATACCTAACAATCAATTATCATAAAAATCCAATTTCAACGACACATACAACAGATGCAACAAAAATAATTAAATTTATAGCAAATTAAAAATAGGATTTAAAAAAAAAAACAAGAAATATCAGATTTTATATATACTTACGATCCAAACATTGTTTTACAAGTCCTTCAAATCCTTAGCAGTGTTGTTTGATTCTCTAAGGTAATTAATGAGATTTGAAACTCCAATGGGAAATTGCATTTATTTGTACCCAAATATCAAAACTAGAGAGAGAAGGTGATAACGACTGAGATTAGGATTTTTTCACATCGACCTAAGAACCAAACATGGTCCATTAAACAAGCACGATTGACTTACAATGTATTAGCATATGCAGCTCCTATTCGAGAATGTTAACGGCGGTGATGGCGACTGAGATTAGGTCTTTTAGGGTTGTGTAGAAGAAGAAGGAAGAAGATGGTTTTGCTTTTGGTTTTGGTGATGAAATGTAAAGGTGGTTAGGGTTGAATTTGGGTTTTTACAGAAGAAATTAAAAGATTCAGAGATGATCTCGGCTACCTATCAGTCTTTCTCTCTAAGCCACTAACATTATTTATTTATTTATTTATTATTCATTTCTAGGCCAATATCTATATTCATGTAACACAACTAGTTTTTTCCACGTTGATCCCATCGTGACTCGTCTTAAAACCTAATTTAATTTATAAAATAAGATGATTTTAAAGTTTAATTCTTTATCTCTTAAAATTTGTATTGATAAAATTTATCTAATAATATTGAATGTATTCCTTATTAAAGATATAATGACCTTTTTTTTTTTTTTTTTTGTTACTTACCTACAAAATTATATATTTTTACATTAAGTGAAATTTTTAATTAAAGGGTAAATAGCTTCAAAAATACCCAACTTTAGTGATTTTTTCGATGTAGTCATAAAAGAATTTTTTTTTTTTTTTTGCAGAAAAATACCTAAAGTTTCAAAAAAAATTCACATGGAGGTTACTGGCCAGAAACCTAGCCTGAGTTACTGACGTGGCATGCCACGTCAGATAAATGTGCTGATTCATATTGCCAGCTAGGCGACACGTCAACAAAAAACACTACATAGGTCAGCCACGTGTAATAACCTAGCTGACTCACCCTGCCCCACTCTTTAAATGACATGGATTGACGTGTTTAATGCATGACGAACACGTGTCTTGAAGTCACGTGAATTTTTTTTTTTACCGTTCGCTCTCTCTCTCTCTCTCTCTCTCTCAATGCTCAATCTCTTTGTAGACTCTATCGATCTCTCTCTAAAATCTCTGTCTATCTCTTGCTAAACATCCATCTGAAATTGATTTAGGGGTTTGGATTTATATGATTAGGTTTTGGTGGGTTGAGCGTGAAAATTGGCGCTTAATTTTTGAGCACTTTGTTTATTAGGAATTAATCGATTTAGGTTTTGGGGTGCAAAAAAACAAAGGAAAAGGCAGACTGCCTCTTGCCATCTCTGCCTATCGCCATCTACATACCACAACCTGAGATTTATACAAATCAAAAGCATAAAAATTGGCTTATAAAGAAAATCGAAATCGAAAACCTAATTTAGATTACCTTCGATTTTCCATGGCTCAAGTGAGTATCCCTCGTTGCAAGTGTGGGCTTCCATGTTTGGTGAGGACTTCATAGTTTGAAATTAATCTTGGCAGGCGATACTTTAGGTGCAGGAATTATAATGATATAAGTTCTTATTTTCTTGTATTTTGTGATTAATTTTTGTTTAGTTTTCTCTGAATACTTGTGGCGGTCTTTTAATTGATTGTGTTTTGTACTTGAATGTGTGTGTGATTAATATGATTGGTTTTCTTTGAATAAATGACATAGGATGTGCTGGGATATTGTGATTTCTTTGACTAGGTGGATCCCCGAACCACAAAGGAGGGACATGCAAGGAGATTTACAGTCCGTCAAGGCAGTGTAAGATACAACAGAGGTGAAGGCAGTGTAAGTTACAACAGGGGTGAAGGTAATGTAAGTTACAACAGTGTTGAAGGCAGTACAAATTACAACAGAGGTGCAATTGAGGATGAAATAGATGGACATGGGACAATTGAAGTGGTTGGCCAAAAGGAAATAGCATTGAAAAATTCATGTTGCTTCTACTGTTTTTTCTATGTAGTTTTTTTGCTTGGTTTGCTTGTTGGTGTGAGTTGAAAAAATTGACAGATTGTTGGGTATCAGTAAAGGGGAAAGGTTATGTACTTATGTAGTGAAGTTATGTGGTTAGGCAATATTTTGTAGAGCCTCCATCTCTGTTCAATTAATTTATAGCTCTAACTCTTTATCTATTAATGCAATATTTATATATAAATTGAACTTTGTGATTTTTTACCTTAATATGTTAAAATTTATAAGATGCAACCTCTAAGATAAAGAAAGAGAAAAAGATAAAGAATGAAACTTGATATGGCTATGGATGTTGCACCAAAGGACCATGCTATGGTGGCATCTGGTGAAAGATTAGATTTTGATTGTGACTAAGCAGAAGTCTAATAAATCTATAAAGAAGCCATTGGATGGGTGGGTGGGTAAGTGGTTTGCTCTGTTTAATAGAAAAAAAACTTAGACAAATACAAATCTAATTGGTTTGCTCTGTTCAATTAAATACAAACTATAAAGATAAAAGAAAAAATCAGCTTGTACAATTAAAAAAAATATATTTAATGGAACAAGGAAAAATATAAAATTCAAATTGTCATTGTATTCCACAAAATATGTCTGCCAAAAAATATATAAATTGTCATAGTGTCTGCCAAAAAATACACAAATTGTCATAATGTTGTGTAATTGACATGTGAGAGTTTCTCACATGTCATATTCCCAACATAGCTTTACTGGTCAAAAGCATAAAGCACACATATTTCCTCATCTTTATCTATGAACCCTAATTGTAAATCATATATCAAAAAACACCAAAAAATTTCAGACACCTTCAAAAACACAAAACATGTTCAATATAGACATGTACATTCAACAAATTCAACAAAACTTAAATCAATCATGGTTGCTTCCTTTTCTGTTTCTTTGGCATTGTTGTATGCTTGTTCATTTATAGATACACATCTTCTGCAAGTGGTGAACTGTCTTGCTGTGTGATTTACCCTTGGTGAACATTTTCTTAGGACCTCTTGCAGTTGGTATGGCATAGCTCTACATATTCCTTGTAATTGGTCTCCTACCCAATCGAACCCTAGGAGGTTTGTGAACTCTAACATGCTTCTGTCTCTTAATTTTATCATGCTCTTGCATTTAAACCAACCAGGTTATATTACTAATCACCAAAAGTTCATATAATAACACATAAAAAGCATATTATATCTTTTCAATTATCACATGTTCATCATCATCTAAAGATAAATAAGGATCTACTATGACTTCCATCAATCTCTCTATATCACCAGGTTGATCTGTGTTCCATGGTCTGTCTAGATCAACCACCTGTGAAAAAAATGATAGATCAGGTATAGTAAACAGATTATTAAAAAAAATAGCAATAGTATTACCTATGATGCTTCTTACCATGAAAGTAAAGGATCGTTTAAATGAACTTCATTTGTCTTTGATACCTGCAGGTTTAGGGTTTAGGAAATTCAGTATGAAACCTCACATTCAAACCAGCTGAATATCAATAATTTGTGTTTCAACTCTAGGTGTAATTCATACATGTGATAAACCTTGTTGTGAAGGTAGATGAGCACTTAAATGAACATCATGCACTTCAACTTGATACCTGCAAGTTTAGAAAATTCAGTTTGAAATCTCAAACTCACATCCAAAACAACTCAATACCAACAATGACAATTTCACTTAATAACCATGTTTTGAACCAAATAATCATAATCAAGATTCACATACAAATTCACAAATTCACTTAATAATAAGGTTTTCATCTTCATTAGTATTTGTTACCTCTAGGCTAGTTGAAACTTGATTGTTCCACATACATGTGTCAACATCTTCTTGACTTCCATAAACTGCAGGTTCTTAACTTCCATCAACTGCATGTTTTACTTGAAAAATTACATCATTTGTAACTCTGCTACTCCCCTGTAAACATACATATTTAATTACATTAAACCAAGATAAACATACATCATTAGAATGTTTAAAATATTGTGAACCTATAATTTTATACCATCTGAGGTAATACGTAGACTCGGTAAGACAAACCTCTGGTGGTCGAAATTACCAAAATCCATCACCCTCTGAACTACCCTCAGATCATATGGGACTGAATACAGAGCATAACACAATTGGAATCAATGAAAAGCGAATGAGAAACGAGCGAAAAAAGATGAAAAACGCGAAATCGGGGCGCCGAGATTGGATTGCCGCAGCCGCAGCCGCAGGGCTTCTTTATGGCAGTGGACCCACTTTCTAATTTTTTCCTATTTTTTCTTAATTTTCACCCCTTTTAGCACCAAATCTCACATTGGAAGTGCAAGATATCATCTCCCAACCTTCACCTTATATATAAAGGACCTCCCACTCATTATTTTCCATCTTCTGGTGAGCTTGAGAAGCCTTTGCATCGAGCAAACCAATCCCTCTTAGCTTGGTCCCTCAAGGAACAAGCCCTCATTTTTAAAGTTTTCTTTATTTTTGCTTTGCTATTACTCCTTGCTTTGCAAAGCAACTTAGGTACAACTTTCTGAGTCATCCTGACAAGTCAAAGGTTTTCCGTCCCGCCATTTAAGGCAAGCCCATTTCCATCTGAGGTCCATGGTGTCGCCGTCCGAGGCAAGTTCCATCCGCCCTACGTCCCTAAGTCGCTAAAGCGCAAGGTAAGCTTCTTTTCCTTTTCTTTCTTTATTTAATTTATTTTTCTCTCCTTGGGATTCTCTTTTAATAAGTTAATTAAATTGGCTTACCTAGATTGTATGTTAATTAATATTAATTAATTCAACTTGGTAAATCAATTAGGTTAATTAATTAATCCAACCCTCTCAAATCAAAAAATCGAAACATGATAAAAGGCTAGGCTAAACTAACTCCTTCGCAAGAAGGAAGAACTACGTGAGTTTTGATTCTCATTCAAAGGGATACGTAGGCATGCTTAGTTCAAGTATCGAATCCAATTAAAATAAACCAACTTCTCCCCCATCACTTTCTTTTGTGTTTGCTTTTGAATAAATAAGTTGTTTATGCATTCTTAAATTGTTCATGAAATCTATTTTAAAGTCACTTCTATATTAATTGCCAAACTTGTTTTGTGGAAATAAACTGAAAACCTAGTCCCCGAATTCTCTTTGGTTTCAAGGCTAGTATACTTTTCCTTTGGGATAATAATTGGAGTCAAAATTGGTTTTTACCTTATATTTTCCCGAATAAAAATAAATTAAGGTGGCAACCCCTCAAAATGCAATATTCATGATCTAAATCAAAAGAATAAGCCCAAAGGCTTCATCGTAAGTTCTTTCCGAAATTAGCATTTCGATTCCCTTTAGCGGATTGGACCGGTACTCGGGCGAGACCTCACAGTTGGCGACTCCACTGGGAATAATTTCTTTTTAATAAAAGGAAAAAATAAGAGGACTACTAATTGGTTTAAAAATAAAGTTTGGCTTTTAATATAATTGTGACTTTTCATGCATTACTTGCATAGGCTCTTTGCCTCCAAACCTAGTTCTAGGAAAACAATGGATAATGAGTAGTATCGAGTGGGTAACCTTCCTTGGGTCTATTTGTCGATAGTGAAATCATCCACCCCGCGATGAATCCTTTGATCCTTTCAAAGGTGTAACGAGCATGCCCGTACTGTTGGACCCACGCGAGGCTCTTTGACTCACATGTGGTTAGGTATATTGTTGCTCTAGTGTGACGGGTACCTTATCCCAACCACCCTTACCTTTGCATCTAATGGACCTTAGGTTGTATGTACCATGAATAAAGCCTTGTACAATTACATATTCATGAAATGACTTTTCATTCATGCATAGACCAAGAATCTTGAATTAGTGAGGATTCCACTAAGCCCATGACCCACTAACCATCACTTTGGCCCATGGATCTACTATCCTTGTTTATCCTCCTCCAGTCCAACACTCACCTGTCTATCTTTGTTTTGGTCCTAAGGAAAAGTTGGCCGATTCTTATGTTGTTGATCCAAATGATGTTGATCCAAAGGCAACTGATGAAGAAGTGGAAGTAACGGATCCAAATGAAGTAGCAAACTTGTACACACTCCTGACCACTCTTGTTCTGCAACACGAGGAAAAATTTAATGCATTTTAAGATGCCCTTATTGTCCAACAAGCCCAATTTGAAGAGCATTTAAACAATCAGAGATAGTATATCCTCGAGGAAGTCCAAGCTATGATGAATCGAACCAACCCCAATCCCAATCAGATCAAATTAAATCTGAACCAAGCCAACCCAAATTCAGCTCAAGCCCATACCGGCATTGCTTCCACTTCAAAGACAGTGTTCGACCTGATGGACAGAGGGAAAGCTATGGCTAATGTTCCCCAACCCATGAAAATCCTAAACACTACCATTCTTTCTAGTTCTTCCTCCCCTTTGAATCTTTTTCAAAGTGGGGAAGCGTTCTCTCACCCTGACACCAAAATTTTCATGAAAAAACTCCAAGCCATGGAGAAGGCTTTTAAGAACTTGAAAAAGCATGATTTTTATGGTTGATGTGGACTCCTTAACCTTTTTTCCAAATGCTAGACTTCCACCAAAATTCAAAATGCCCTATCTGGATAGATTCAATGGAACCACTTGTCCAAAAACTCATTTAAAAATGTATGTTAGGGCCATGAATCCATTAGGAGTAGACAATGAGCTCCTTGCTCAAATATTCCAACAATCTCTGATTGAAGCTACTGTGAGATGGTTTTTGGATTTGGACAAGAGCCAAAAGGGAAGTTGGGATGACATTTGCAATAATTTTGTCAAACAATATCACTATAACAATGAGGTAGATATCACAAGAAGGGATTTGGAAACTACCAACCAGCTTCTAAAGGAATCGTTCTCTATGTTCCTTACAAGATGGAGAGAAAAAGCTGCTCAAATGGTAAATCGACCTAATGAACAGGAACAAATTGATATCATTGTAAAGAACCTCTTGCCAGTATACCAAACTCACCTTCTTACATAGTACCTTCCTGACTTCAAGGCTCTCATCGCCACTGCATCCAAGATAGAGGATCTTATCAAAAGTGGCCATATTAAAGACGAAACTTCCAATACTAGGTATAAGAAAACCACCCCTTACCATGCCGATGTCACTGCCTCAACCAACAAAAAAGAAGGGGAAGTATTTACCATTTCCAATCACCAGCCACTGAAATTAGAACGGAGGGCTTTACTGATTTAGGTGTACCTGTAGTGGTAGTTTACAAGAAGGCTCTAGAAGCCAAAATGATCAAGCCCCTAGAACCAAGTGCCCCTTTTGTGAAGGAGTATTGGGCGCAAGCGCAGCAGAATCGATAGGTTTGTGAAATCTCAAACATTTTAAAATTTCACAACACCTTGTGGTTGGGTCCAATAATCATTCAAGCAATCTTTTTAATTAATGTGTAAAACACATATGTAAAGAAAAGAAAGAACAAGTGGTATTCTAAATACCTCTTGAAGCCAAGAAC